>QKWP01001721.1:12733-29398 GCA_003550325.1 Gigaspora rosea | reverse complement strand
TGATCTGGGGATGAAATTTTTGTAACGTGGTCAAAACACTGTGTAATCGTTAAAGATCTGTTAATCATTATATATCGTTTCAAGTAATTACCTGTGTAATTGTTAAAGATCTGTTAATCGTTATATATTGTTTTAAATAATTTCGATTATAATCGATTTGTAGATATATAACGATTTAATATAGAAAATAATATATATCGATTTAGATATATATCGATTTTTAACCGGTTAATCGATATATATCGTTATTTTTTAATCGATATAAACCGATTAACTGTTATATATCGATTAATATCTATACATAAAATTTCCTGATGAATACTCTCTAAAGGAACTGAGTCAAAAGCTTTTTTAATATCCTATAGCAGGATCCATAGTTCTTTTTATCTTCTTTAGCTTCTTCCAGGATATTGCTTAGTATAAAATTGGGGCCCTTGTACTTTTCTCTGATAGGCCCATGAAGTTGAGATCTTAAAGAATATTGTCTTTAGAAATATTCTGCTAAGCCTTTTTTGAACTATTCATATCAAGCTTTTTCAAAATGTTTCTAATAATATTATTGGTCTGGTGCTTGCTAAAGAGAAGTTCTATTTTGAATCTTGGGGATTGAAAAAATTTGGTCCACTTTTCATCTTTTTGAAAAAATAATATATTCTAAAACCTTGTTTAGCAGCTTCAAAAATCTTCTTGTAGTTTTGGGTTCTGCTTTTTGTATTATAGTATAACTAATACCTGATATTTCTGGGGCTATATTTTTCTTCACCAATCTAAGGTTCTTAACCTATTCTGTTTCTTGGATTGGTTCCAATACTTCCTTATACTATTTTTTTGTTAATCTAATCTTTAGAAAGGTATTCAATTCACTTTTCCAGTCTTTTAGTAACTCTACAAATAGATGATATTATTTTTTAAATTGTTTTTTAAAAAATTTGTTTGTTTTTTTTTTAACTTGCACTGGTTCTGTTACCAGTATTCCATTATATTTAGGATATTTTCTTTCTTAAAACCTTGTTCATTAATATTTTTTCAAGGTCTTTCCAATATGCTATTTAATATTATTTTCTTACTTCTTCCAATCATATTGTATCTTCTTTCTATATTATTTACAAAGTTCTTTTTTATCTTTCTTCTTTCTTTCTCCTTTAGCTTTTATTTTAGAGTCTTGATTTATCCTTTTGCTTGTTTGATCCATTTTCAAACTATCTTCTTTTTACTTGTAGTACTGATGTACTATCTATGTCTTATATTAATGTTTTGTATTTGCGTTTTTATCATGAATCTATCTATTTTATCTAAATTTTGGTCCTTGTACATCTTGTTAACATTCTAAGATTTTTTGTGTTCTAAAACAGAAAGGATCGATCAATATGCTTTGTTACTATACTTGCTAGCAAAACCCAGACAAATCCCAAACTCTAAAAAGTAATTGCTATTTGTAAAAAATTAAATTAAACAAATGATTTTAAAATTTTATAAGTATATTATTTATAGCTATAAGAATATCCTTGATTATTTAAACAAAAATTATTAATAAAATTTTTGAGCTATAAGTTTATCTAGACCCTTTGGATTTGTCCACTTTAAGTTTACTTAAAGTGAACAAACCCAAAGGGTCTGGCCAAACTCATAGCTCAAAAATTTTATTAATAATCTTTGTTTAAATAAATCAAGTATATTCTTAAAGCTATAGATGATATATTTATAAAATTTTAGAATCATTTGTTTGATTTAATTTTTTACAAATAGCAATTACTTTTTAGGGGTTTGGAATTTGTCTAGGTTTTGCTAGCATGTATATGTAATCTCTTCTGGTCTATATTTGATTATTTTTGAAAGTATATGCCTAGATGTTGCCTCTAGGATCACTTTTTCAATCATTTTTTATTCTTCATTTATCTTTTTCTTTATGTTCATTTCTTCTTCTTCTTTTTTATTCACTATCTTGGCTTTGTTGCTTGTTTTTGTTCTATCTACTAATAGCTTTTTTAGTATCAATCTGTACTCCTCTCATACTTCTTCTGTAGCCTCCTTGTATAGAAAGATTCTTCTTTTAGGAAAGTCCACATTTTCTCTTATTTTTTGGGTATACTTTAATACTACTGAAATATTAATTTCTTTCTATACTAAGTTGTGATCACTGTCTGTTACAAGGTTCATATCTTCAATATTGCTTCTTTCTACTTCTAACTTTAATAAGCTAGATACTGTATTCAGATTTGGTCAATTCTTGTTCTAGTTATACTATTTGTTCAGGTAAATTTTTGTTGAATAGAATTGTAATGACAAAATGTTTTTACAAACCTGTGCTTCTTAACTATTCTGTTAATAGTAACTTCTTTTGCTTCTTAAAAGAGGAGTTTGTTGTATTTAGTGCCATATTTATAATTCTATTAAAATTCTCATTGTTATATATAATGTGTTTTGTTTTGCTATGCAAATGTCCCTTGTTATTGTTCTTTGTATTTTTCTCAATTTGCATACTCCTGTTATTTGAAGGCAGGTATATAACCCAACATATGATAGCTACTTTCCTAAAAGTAAAATATACTTTAAGTGAATATGTGTTTGGTCTTTCTATTTTCATAATATGTCTTTTTATTTTTGTAATATGTTTACTCTATGGGCTATCCACTAGAAAACCAACTTCTGAGCCCTTATATTTATCCTGTTCTGAGCTTAACCAGTAATATCTGTACCTATTTCTTTGTACTTCTAGAAATTTGGTTTTTTTTCTCTTATATTTGTCTCTGTTATCTCTATTATATTAAATCTATATTCTTTACTAAAGTTGATTAATTCTTGTAGCCTATACATATTTCTTTTTATACTATTTATATTGTGTATCCTAACTTTAAAAACTTTAATTCTTACCTTTTCTGAATACTTTCTTTAACTATAGATTCGTTTCTTTGTTTTTTTTTTTACCATAGAGCTGAACCCATTCTCTATGGCTATATTTTTTGTAGCAACTGTATTGCCCAAATTAGAAGCATTGGGCTCTATTTTTTTATTTCTTCCTACTATGATTCTTGCTAACTGTCTATTTTTTAAAGGTAAACCCCAATTTGCTTTGATTCTTTTTACTATATTTTTCTCCATTGTACTCTATTTTATTTCTGCTCTGGTTTTGTTGTTTATATTATGCATTATATAGATCTTATTTGGTTGTCCAAATTTTTTAACCATCTCTAAAATATACTTTCTGGATATTTTATTTGGCAAATTCCAAATCGTATAATAGACTTTATTTAATATTATACCTTAGAACCTTCAGACTTTGATCGATTAGGACCTATATATTAAATATACAAAAATAATAGAAAACAAATTTGTATAAAAAGTAACAAATTACCTATTTACCCGACATGTATACCTCCCGTGGGCTATACCCTGCAGCAATTTAGGATGCCAAATTTTGATTTATACCCGGGTATGTAAATATGAGGTATCCCACTTATATACCCGGGTATATAATAGTAAAATCGATTAAAAGCCTAGAAGTATTCGTACAATATATCCCCCTATACGTATACCCCGGGTACTAAAATGGGCTAGGGAAATACTCCGGGTATACATGGCGGTAACTAAAGACTTATTGACAAGGTAATCACTCTTCTGATCAAATTAGGCTTATAGTAACTGGTAATTCTGGATAAAATTTATACATAGATCAAAAATCAAAACTCAAAACTCCCTCAAATGGTGGGTTTCCTTGTCCATTCCAGAGATCCGGAAAAATATCAAATGATATGACAAAAATATCTATCAGTTTAAAAGATCGATTTATATCGGTTTATCTGTTTAGTTAAGAATTTGTATGCTGTATGTGTAAAATATTCGGTTTACTGATTACAGTAAAAATTAAAAGTGCAATTTGTTGAACAAAAAAAAAAAAATGCAAAAAACAACTTAAAATTATTGATTCACCAACAATTGGGATTACAGAATATCAGTATGGATGGTCTGACCGATCTAAAATACCCATTATAAAAAACCATACTATACTAATCAGCTACAATTCCTAACCCTAACATATAACATGGATACATGGATATTTTACAGATATTTGCATTACCTCCAACAATTTAACCTAAATATCGATTTATATTGATTCAATATTTTTCCGTGTCCCCCGTATTAGTAGCCTTACATAATTTTCACTGACAGTTCATTTAGCCGACATTATGCCAGATGATAGTTTACTAAAAAAAATAAATATCAACAACTAATTAAATGTTCCCTATGTGGTCGGCTAAATGAGCTTTCAATGTCGGTGAAAGTGAGCCGCATCGGAATAATATTACACTCATCAACAAAAATGGTTCACTATAAGAGAAGATTTGTCAATATTGCTTATCAAGATTTTCTCATCACCTCCATAAGTGCATGTTGTATATATAGTGTGCACCTATGAAGAGTAGATAGACAGTTTGTAATTAAGGATTGAAATCTTTTTATCCCTATAACATTTGCTTCACAATTTAGGCAAAATGATGGTTAGAATGGTATTAAAGTTGGCGGTAATGTTTACCACCCTACAATTTACCAATTGGATCGCAGGATCTTGTGTAACAAAATAAAAAAAAATATCAATCTTGCAAAATTTTATTACAAAAACTAGCTTTGGGCTATTAAATAAAAGTTTTTAGCATCTAATTTTGCATATAAATAACCTACACTCTAACTTAATATAGCCTGTATTCTAACCGTAATCTTTAAAGAATAGTTTATTTATATAAAAACTTCTATAAAAGTAAAGGGTGGTTAAATTTTATAATTTTAACCAGGAGTTAAAAATTAGTTATATTCAAAGTTGTGTTAATTATTAAAAAAAGTCTTTAATCAGATTCAATTCTTGATTATATATATATATAGGAGCATTAGACATTTGAACATGCCTAATCACTAGTGATTTCAATTCTTTACTTTTCTACGTTATAAAATAAATAATTAAAAATATCAAAATAGCAAAAATGCCTATGCTCTTACGTGAACTTGGAAAGACAGGCGTCATAGTACCTGTCATTGGACTTGGATGCATGGTAAAAATTGATAAGCTTTGAATGCAAAATTCCATTATTATATATATATTATTATTATTTTAAATTATAGGGAATGAGCGAATTTTATGGCATTCCTCTCAGTCAGCTTTGTTTAGCTTGGAATTTGGCTCAAGTAATACTTAAAAAATCATAAAAAATATAATTTTTTTCTTTTTTTTTTTTTTAAAAAAAAAGGTTCTTACGGATTAAAATTTCTTGTTTATATAATGTTTCCTGATTATATCTATTAATAGAGTGATAAAATTGTCACAATTCCTGGAACAAAAAAAATTAAATATCTAGAAGAAAATGTTGGGGCCGCCAACATTCAATTATCTGCCGATGAATTGTCAGAAATTCGTAAAATTATTGATTCCGTTGAGATTGTAGGATCTAGACAATCTGAAGCTTCAAGAAAAGTAAATACGTATTATTTTATTTTGCATTTATTGTGAAAATTTTTATTTTAATTTTAAACGCCTTTTATAGTTGTTAAATTTAGGAAATAAGTGAAAACAAACTAATCTATCAAATAAAATTGGTTTTAAAAAATATCGATATTTCAAAATTTTGTATAAAATCACTCTGGGTTTTTACAAACAAAATCTGGCATAAATTATGTCCTGCCCTATCTATCATAATAAAACTTCGTTTTTTTGTATTTATATTGACAAAATAGTGTTGTATGAGTTTTTTATATTATTTTACAATTTTTTAAATAAACATTTTGAATTTTATGTAGGCAAGATAAAATAGTTAAAAAGTTGAATTTATCGGGATGAAATTCAAGATATATGTACTAAATCATCCGTATTATTCTATAGGCCAACTTTCTTCTGATTGGTCAATCACTTACAATTGTATTTATACAGTTATTAAGAGTACTTTTTCACAAGTAAAAAATAAAAATTAAGACCGTCTCTACACTATACAAATAATCCAAAAAGATCCACAACTTGGAGGTATTTTGCTTAGAAGGTAAATTTCTACGTATATTATAACTATAGAACTATATATAATTACTAAATGGTCGAATGTATTTGATTTAATAAAAAAAAACTAACAAAACAAACTTCTTTTTAAGAATAGTACTGAGCTACGTATACAATGTTTTAGAACATATTGCAATGTCAACAAACTTTGTATAGTTTTAATGGATTTTTTTACAATAAGCGTTAATTATAATACAGTAGGTTATAGATTCTAGATTTCATATTTTATACTTCGGTATAATAAATGAAAAATAGGTTTTAGAAAAGCATATAATTAAGAAAATATATTTGATCCCTTTCGTTCTTTTATTATAATGCTGTCTAATTTCACAACTATAATTTTATTGGCTAATTGTCACATGCTTGCGCATATGACCAATCATAAAGCAATAATCAATTTCATGTGATCTACCAATCACGAGAAAGTTAGCCGAACCTGTGCTCGAAGCTATCGATGATCATTACGCGAACATGTTCAGCGATGGAAGCAAGATCATTCCTCTAAACTCTTAAGGTAATTTGTTTGATTCATTATTTTTTTATTTCTTTCATTGACTTAGAGATAGCGAGCAGTTGGGTTTAATTCTTTTAAAATTAAATTTATGATTCTTTTCGTCATTTGTGTGGGAGATTATGATCTAAACGTTCTAGCATTGCTTTCCTGGATATCTCCTAAGATGTTTAAATTATTCTTATAATGATCTATCTGTATAGCGAAGTTTAAATGATTAGAAAAGCCAAAAGAGAATATGTATGAGTACATAAATAAAATTTTCACATATATCATAGTAGAAACTTGAAGAAATTTTTAACACCTTCTACTGAAAACTTATATAATATACTTGGGGTCTTTATAGTAAATAGTAATCGACTCGCCAGCATACCATAGCCTCGTAGCTTGAACCCTTAATCCAAAATGTAATATTCCGAATACTTGAATTTTAAAGATGCGTTGTATTTAGAGTTGTTAAATAGAGTATATCACTCCAGAGTGACTCCGGTTTGACTCCTGGGGTAAGACTCCGGTTTGACTCCAAAGGAGTAAGTTAAAATTTAATAAACTGAAAGGATTAAACCGGTTTGATAAACTGGAATATTAACCTGATTATTAAATCAGTTTATAAAGCCAGTTTGTTAAACTGAAGTATTAAACTGATTATTAAATTAGTTTATTAAACCAGTTTGTTAAACTGGCGTATTGAACTGATTATTCAATCTCAAAGATCTTGATTATTGGTAATTATAATTGATCATATAAGATTTATTTGTATAGTTAATGAGAAAAGATTAATTATATAATAAAAAAACTTCAATTATAAGTATTACTCTGGAGTATAAACTGGAGTATAATTTGGGGAGAATATAAACTAGAGTATAAACTGGAGTATAAACCAGAGTTATAATCTGGAGTATAAACTGGAGTATAATTTGGAGTATTTGCTCTGGAGTAATTTAATTAGTTTGGTTTGGTTTTAAGTTCACTCCACTGGTTTATAACCCAAACCAAACCATTAACTCTAGTTGTATTTATAATGTTCGTATCAAGGTATCGATTATTTGTTTAAAAGTTTCGAGTATTAACAATAAAATGGCTACTTTTTGGATCGGGTAGAACTTGGTGAGAATCCATTGTTTGTTATTATGTTTGAATATAAGTAATGGTTGAGTGACCTTTATCAATGACAATTTTTTGACGAAAAAAGGTGGTTTGTATCTCACTGATTTGTTCATCGTAATGTTGCAATGGTAACACACTTTTCGATTTCCGACTAAAAATTTACTATTAATTTTTATATAAGCAGAAAAAAGAAATATAAACATCTGAATATATCATTTTAATTACATTATGGTTTTATAAAATATATATAAGATTAATGTCTAAATCTATGAACTAGTCAAATTGTCATTACGATCACGAGTTAATATATAGATCTGATAATCTAATTTTCAACTTTGCAAAAATTTGATGGAACATTTAAGTATATGAAAGTAATAACAAAATACGAATCACTCGTTAGACTAAAGTGTTCGGTTCCATTAATAAAATTTTTAAATATTCACTGGGAATATCCGGGATGCCGGTGGAGTACTTTATTAATTTTCTTGATTATACATTAATATTATTAATTTTTTGAGCCTAACTTCATTTTGTACTAATATTTTTTTTATTATAGTCTTTATGTCGAGAGCTCACTATAATGAGAAATTTGTATTATACACGAAAAAATAATTCTTTAAAACAATTACAAAAAATTTAGAATGAACGATAATGTACAACTCATTATACTGTAACGCCATTAAATGACAAAAAGCAGCGTCCATAAAAACTGTGAATGTTGCCAAATCTTGCGAAAACTAGACGTGAATACATTATAATATAAAATCTAGAGGAAGTACATTAATCACTAATGTAATAATTCGGTGCATTTATTATGAGCTTTGCACTTTACATTCTTAACTAATTCATCTAGCAACAGTAGTCACAAAAGACATTAAAATGTTATTTGCATGACTCCTTATTTGGCTTATTGTCGTTTATGCTAACTAGAGATTATATATCAATATTGTTTACTATAACAAGTTTTTTCTTTCCTTTTTTTTAAAGATTTATTTGACCTTATTCGCCAATTTGTGGTCCATCAACAGTAGTTCGCGTTTCAGAAACACTTTGCAGATTTTGTTGTTTGCCGGATGTGTTAGATTTTTCTTGTGGTCGTCCGGATGGAGTGTCAGTAATTTGTTGATCAGTAACGTTTGTATCTTGCTTTGGAACTTGGATTTCATCGATTTTTAAAACTTGAGCTAATTTTTCCGCAGCTTCTTCAACCTTTGCTGCTGGACCGGTGGCTGAAACGCCACCAAAAACTCTCATCTCATAATCTGCACGTTGCTCTGCTTCTTCCTATCATACATAAATGAGTTAATAATTAAAAATATTAAAAAAGGAAACGAAGAATCATGATTAATAATATACCTTCAACTCATCTGCTAATTTATATTCATCAACAGGACGGCCAGTGCGGGAAACCATGCCCTGAACCGTCAATGCTGGAACACCAATTTCTTCACTGTGAAGAAAATTTTTATTGTTAGGTTCACCTTAACATGAGAAAAAACAATAGATAGATAATATTAACCTTACAGCAGTGGCATATTTACCCATAGCGGATTCTTAAAAAAAATAATTTATATCATTAAAAAAAAGTGCATATCAAAAACAAAACTATGAAAATTAAATGAGTAATATCTTACGAGCAACAGAAGTAGTACTTCCACGAGGAACACCGGCTAACGTGCCTTCACGTTTAGCATGTTCCGCAGCAACATCCTTCAATTGGGCAATGTGTTCCAATTCCTTACTATGCGCAACACCTTCATGAAGTAGTTCACCTTGTTCAGAAATAGAAGTTGTAATCATAGCCCTTGAGCGGTTATTATTCGCAATTATAGGTTGTTGATATTGGGCAGTAGGCGAAACTTCTTCACCTTTATCAATTTTTACAACGTGTTCGAGTTTTTCGGCAGCTTCTGCGACTTTACTCGCAGGTCCAACTAGGGGAACACGTCCCATATGTGTTGTTTCGTATTCGCGCCGCTTTTCTGCTTCTTCCTGTGAAACGAATTAAAATAATAAATATATCTATAATATATATATATATATAAAAAATATACTGTATATACAATATAATATATATATATAATAATGTAATACAAACTTTAAGTTCTTTAACCAATTCAACTTCATCAACTGCGTCAGCAGGCGCAACCATACCCTGAATTGATAATGGAGGAATTCCAGTTTCTTCACTAAACGACCATTTAAATGAAAAATAATTATTATAATTATTTTTAATTATATACATAAAATAATTAATTGTTTTGATAGTATACCTAATAGCGGTCGCGTATTTACCCATTGCAGATTCTTAAAAATTATAAACATTAAAAGAAAAAAAAAATAAAATCAAAATAAAAGGATACAGTATAAAAATTACATACGCGCGAGACTAGCGGCACTGCCTTTAGAAATTCCATAAGCACCTAAAGACTCTTGACGGGCATGTTCGGACGCAATCTCTTTTAATTGAGCAAGATGTTCAAGTTCCTTACTTTGTGGTATTCCTTCATGAAGGATTTCACCTTCTGGAGAAACTTCGAATAATCCTGGTCCACCTGCTGTAAAACCACGACCACGACCTCGGCCTCGACCAAAGCATGGATTTTGTGGTACAGAAACTCCACCTACACCAGTGGGTTGTTGAGCAACATTAGTGCTAACAGTTGGTTGTTGAGTTGTTAATGGAACAGTTGGTTGTTGAGCTGTTGTAGATGGAACAGTTGGTTGTTGGACTGTTGAAAGAACAGTTGGTTGTTGGGCTGTTGATAAAACTGTTGGTTGTTGAGATGCAGAACGAGTTGCAGTGTTAGAAGGATCCATAGTTGTCATGATTTTTTAATAAAATTTCAAGATTAAAAAGCAATAAAGAAAAAAAATGTTATGCGGATTCGCAACAATTGTTAACTGATATATATGATTATTAATGTTGATTGCATTAAGTCATTATTTTACAATGGAATGAATCAGCGTGGAAAAATGCAGTCATTGTTTTCTAGAACTAAGTCAAAGGAAAAACTCATGTCATAATTATGTTTATAACGTAATTCTTTATTTATTATAAAAATATTACATCTAACTTTCTCCTAATATAGGTAAAGCTGAATATTCACGTGGTAATTAGGTTCCGATAAGTTTAATATTCAAGTGTCATGTTCAAAAAATGGTCTAGCATGGCACGGTATATAAAATTTTTGAATCTGTTAAACGAATCAAACAACAATATGTTATGCATGTGGTCGAAATTATGTCGTCTTATGTTAAAAACTATTACAACTATTAATCTATCGAAATATTTCGATTTAATGTCAATTTTGTGTCAAAATTATTAAGGTTTATGTCATAAACAATTTCGAATAAGCTGAAATAATTGTCGTAACTATATAGTTTCTGAATAAGTGACGTAATTTCGGCCACATGTATAATATATATGTATAATAAAACTTTAATTTTATAATATCTGATATATATAGAACGTATATTTGTTTATTGACGATCTTGTTTAACAATGATCATGAATTAAGAATGATCGTGAATGTTGTTGTGCTTTATGTTCGATACGGAGATATACGGCGCATAGTTTAAATTTTTGATAAAAAAAAATGAAACGGAACGAAGGAGTCCTATTATAATGGCCCGTTTTGGGATTTTCTTGTCAAAAGCTATCGTTGAATTTATGAATTTCAAATGAGATCGATATCATGAAAAAGTGCAATCGCAAGACATTAGAGTTGGAACAATTATCATGCTCTTGGTTCAATGTGTTTGAATGATGAAGAACATTGAATAATTTTGGGATTAAAAGGGGGTTTCATTGTGATCTTTGTGAATCAAAAGTTTGGTCAGACATGAATGCCGCACGCAACATCTTAATTAATATTTGGTTGAATCATGTCGATAAAGCGTCTATTAGATGTTGGGATTTGAATTTGAGCCATGAAGGGATTCAAAGTTTAATTAAGGCAAAGTTCAGGACATAATAAAAAAAATTGCAGGCAACTTGGACACTAGTATTTCTTCTCGGCATAGTGTCAACAGTGCCTGGAACAATGCATCCTTAATATTTAGTCAATATAATACAACGCTTTGACACATCGTTAGTTAATTTTTAGCTAACTTCAATTGTCATATAATATAATTTGAAAGTCCGCACGTGTGTCTAAGGGCATTCTCAAACACTCTCCTTGATGGACTCAACGAAGAATCTGGTTGACCTGTTTGATCAAACTGGCCAATCAAAATATACCTGCGTTTGGATTATTTTTCAGA
This sequence comes from Gigaspora rosea, assembly GCA_003550325.1. NCBI lineage: Eukaryota > Fungi > Glomeromycota > Glomeromycetes > Diversisporales > Gigasporaceae > Gigaspora > Gigaspora rosea. The sequence goes on along the minus strand of QKWP01001721.1, from coordinate 17,480 downwards.
CACCTAATTCCTACCAAATGCTAACTCTAATCAAGCCAACCCTAACTCCAATTAGGCTAATGTTAGCTGTCGGAAAACTATTATATATGGTAGGTTTCAGATACAGTGTTACGCATTAATCAAGTCATTATGTTTTTTTATCATTGTCATCACTTCACACCAATTTACATTATTAACAATTACAATTGAATATTTCACTGCTCTATTTTAATTTCTCACAAACATCTTTAATTATTGTTTATAATAGAATTGTTTGGCGTTATTGGAATCGCATTTGATTAAAGTTAACGTTAACTAATAATCTTCTCTTATGTTGTTGATTTTTCAGTTTTTATTGACATATTACTAAAGTTTAGAAATTTCCTTACTTCGCGCTAAAGCTTTTCAGTGATTCTTTATTGCTTTCGCAATAGTACTATTCACTAAACTTTAACTTCTTGTTGATAAGATGATAATATGTATGTGGAGTTAAATAATACCATATACTTTTATATATTGGGATTCAGGTTTCTTTTTACGAAGATTATGTTAAGGATAGTTGTGAGGTTTAAAAAGAAACAAACATATGAAAAGCGGATTTAAATAAATCGATCACAATTTCTTGGTTCTTTTTATTGTTAACTGATTTTAGAAATGGAAAAAAAAATACTAGATAATAACACCGGATTTATATTTTAAGTGGTTCCATAATAAGAATTCTCTATATTACATATAATATTCTATATAAAAAATTTTTTATGTTCCTAGAAAAACAAGCTAAAAGAAATTATGAAAATAAGATTCATGAGAGGTCATATTGTAGTTGTGCCAGGTTATGTCGAATCCGTCACTCAGAAATAAGTATCCAACTGATGATGATTGGAATGAACTTAATATGATTGTTAAATTACTTGAACCAATTAGTCATGCCACTAATCTACTTTCCTCATCGACTTTTGGAGATCTTCGTGTGGTATTTCATGCTCAATAGATGAAGTTCAAAACAAAAGTGATACACTTCAACGAGTAACACAAAAAATGAAAACAAAATTAGAAAAATATTGGGATGAGCTTAAAGAAACATTTTACGAATCTGTAATTCTCGATCCAAATAACAAGTTGATACCCTTCGAAGATGAAAAACAAAGCACGTGATACTACTTTATGGAAGTAACTACGCATGATGAAATAGGGAAGTTGACCGATCTTTCTTCATGAGATATTTCCAGTAATAATCGTTAAACTGGATCTCACGTGATAATAATTTGTCATTTTATGAATGTTAAGGAATTTCATAAATTTAGACATTTAGACTTGTTCTTCCTCTATGGTTAATAAAATAATCTGTTGGGCTAAAAAAAAAAAAACCGAAAAAAAAACGATCGTTTTTAATAATTTCGATCAAAAAACCTGGGCCTAACAACCATCTTTTTTTCATAGGGTTACTCTGACCAAAATTTAAAATCTACATTTTTGCACAATGAATTTTCGTCAAAATTGTTACAAGAACCACTTCAATTAATTTCCTGCATCTCAAAATTTCGTTGAAGACAACCTTAATCACCTCAATAGGAAAATAATTTCTATATACGTACAAATACCTCGTTATAATATATAGTAACACAAAGTCGATTTAGCGCATATATTAGAGTGAATCGGAATGGCTCTCCGTACCGCCACTTTTATCTGAATGTTACCGCTAAGGCGTTTCATAAATTTAGCTCAGTTAAACAGATTTAATCACCTCAATAGAAAAATAATTTCTATAAATAAGACCGAAGCCGACCCTCAACATTCCTTACGCTTTATTGCTACTAAAATTAGGCTAAGTAAGATGGAGACTGATAATCATAATACAAACGTTAATATAAATGAAATTTCGGCATCAACAACTGAGACATCTTCGCAACCACCTCCACACGCTTTTAAAGTGTTTCTTGTGGATATAACTAGGGTATGTATATTATATACAGTAAAACAACTTCAGTAAAGATTGGAATCGTCAAAAATTTTTAATCTATTAGTGAACATCGACTCGACTAGAATTTAGCCAATCAAATTCGTTTATGCAGCTCCATATGATTAGTCGGTTAAGTCGACTAGTCAACTGATAGTGAATTATATAATATAATGATTCCTATCCTTACAATATTTATCAAAGAGAAACGAATTGATTTTTTTTTTTTTTCGTCTAGGAATTAGTACAAGCATGGACTGATGAACTTAAAAAACTTCCAACTAAAGTATTAACTGATGATCCAACTCAATGCCTGAAAGTTCAAATTCATCATGGCACTTTTCAAAATTTGTTAGAAACCAACCAAGCAGAATGTTTAGTTTCCCCAGCAAATAGTTTTGGATTAATGGACGGTGGTATAGATTATTATATTTCGGAATATTATGGTGGTGTAGATGAACTTATTCCAGTTGTTCAAAAGTCGTTAGATTTTGAATGGTGCGGTGAACAAAATATTGGTACTTGCTTATTAGTTGACGTTCGAGAATTGGCTACAAAGGTTAAGAATAGTTCTAACCAAAAAGGAAGTTTTCCGGGATATATAGCTCATTGTCCTACCATGCGAATACCTAAAGTTTTGGATAATGATGATCTTGTTTACAGATGTACTTGGGCCATGCTTACTGCTATTAAAAAGCACAACGCCAAAGCGCTTGAAGAGGGAAGTAAACATCAACGTATAAATGCTGTTGTATGCGCTGGATTTGGAACCGGTGTTGGTGAGCTATCAGAAGAGTTATGTGCTAAACAGATGATGTTGGCGATTAATAATTTTGTTAATGCTCCTGCAAATGCAGAACAAAGGCCTAAAACTGACTCATGGTTGATACAATGGTCTTATGCTGCCGAGATTAGTAAATCAATTGATAAAATCTCTAAATGAATTCAGACATAAATATGTATTTAGGAAGAGTATGTATTTAAATATTATAAATGTAAGGATAATAATTAGTCAATAAAATATGATAGTTAATTGCCTTGATTATATCATCCTTGATCATTAACCGATTAGACTTGATGATCAAACACAATGTTATGAGCTCGATCAAAAGTGAATCAATTAATGATCGATTATGCTTTATCGGTCAAATGATTTAAAACTGGTCATTAAGAAAATTTATATCAATATTGATGCGTCTGGGTATTATATTTGAAACTATTTATGCTATTTCAGAAGGTATTATTTTTTAAATAATGCCTATGTTCGTTATTTTACCACAAACGGCATATAAACTGCATGGACTTTTTATTGCCATAATTTATATGATGCATCTTTTAATTCGGTAATGGTACACCCTAGAGAAAAAATATGTATATTTGATCCAATGATTAATCGATTATGTATGCTCGAGCTTATAAATTACATGCTTGATCGATTAAGCATGCATGACCGATTTTTAATCGATCAAGAAAAAGTTTTTTCGATCAACGATTTTAGCTTGAATGTATTGTTTAACCGGGAAAATAAGACGTGCCGTGAAACGGCACAATCATCAAAATAATTTATTGATTCTTTTTTTAGCTTTATCTTTTTTTTGTCTATGAAGATGACCTATTGCACGCTATTGTAACTTGATCATATTCACCCACATCATCTTATGACAGCTAAATTTAACTTTCATTTTGCAGTTAAAGACTTAAATGAAATCATTAAAAACAACAGTACCTTGATTTCTTTAACTTTTTATATGGTAAGTCCTCAAGACCAGAAGATTTTATGAATTCTGTTAAGGATACTCTTTGCAAGAACATTACACTAACATCATTGGATCTTTCACACAATAATTATACCCACCGATTTAATTTTTGGAATAATAAACGAAACATTCAAAAAAAAAATGGGTTGTTTTGGGCGATAAATATTTAACAAAAAAGCTACGCTAAGCCGTAAAAGAAATAGTTGTTGAAGTGTTTGGGTATTTTCGGGTAGTGAAGGATTGGTTGGTCATTGAACAATTGATTGAATAACTGATAACGGGTAAGGGTAAATTCGGAAGCAAATTTTCAGGAAAACGGCCTTTTTATTATGGATTCGAAGCAAGTTTAAAAGACCATTTTTGTAAAAACTCGCTTTGTAATAAATTTTAACGACAAATAATTCTCAACTATTATTGGGGTCAAACCAAATCGATAGATATGTATTAGGAATAGAGCTGCATGCCTTAACTCAGCACATTTTTAACAGTATATTTTAGCTCAGGGCATGCCTGTGGAGGCATGCCTAATTTTTTATTCGTGCCTTGAACCCTAGAAGGGAGGTTTTGGCAAGGGTCCTTCAAATAAACAAAATAACTTCATTAGACTTGTTATTAATGAGATTGGTTCCATAAGAGTAAAGGCAATAGCAGAAGCGCTTTACATAAATAATACCCTTACTTCATTATTCCTTATGACAAGCATCCTGTACGTAGGGAATCATAATTTTTATATATGGGCTAGGTTACAAAAAAAAAAGATCTCGATTTTTGTATTGTAAATCTTATAATAAATTATAAGAAAATGCAAAAGGCTACAAAATTTTATTAATACAACGACTTAGTAAAAATGTTCCTAATATCATTCTAAATTGATTTATGTAAAAACATTACTTTTGAAAAAATTGTCAATATGGTCCCTTTTTCCAGCACCTAGCCGAAATCGTTAGATTTCATAATATATAAATGATATGTAATTATGTGCGTTAAATCATATTTAGCTCTTAACTATTATAAATATTATGTATCTTTTTTTTTTTTTTAAAAAAAAAAAAAA
>QKWP01001721.1:0-10489 GCA_003550325.1 Gigaspora rosea | reverse complement strand
TTTTTGCACGACATTTAAGCGTAGTAATTATTCTAGCTAAAGTCAATATAGCGAGCATGTTCAAAGAACTATGCTAGATCCTTTGAATATTCGAGTATCCATCCAGATAATTACCATTTCTCATTACTTCATTACGAAATCTGGTTATGAGTACTCGTCAATTGAACATTTTAAAAATTTAGAATTTGCGAATAGTGCTTGTTGAAAAATCGTAAGTAATTCATTCGTTCATTCGTTCGGAGCACCAAACCGGAAGGCTAAAAATAATAAGAAGAAATGACATCGTTAGTGGGATGAAAAATCAAATAATAATATAATGGAAAGTTTTAAAATTAACATCAAGCTTCAAGTAAATTATTTAAGTTAAATGATATACCTGTGTGAAATTATTTAGAATGTTTTATTTCGTTTTCGATCAAGTTCCGAATGCTCTTATTTAAACACATTGTTAATTATGTTTTAAACATTAAAAAAGGTTTTGTTTCTTGAAGCATAAGTTATGAACCAGAACGCCTTTTCTATTTGATATTCATAATTTCAAATCGACTTTTATTTATTTCCAAAATATATTAATTTTGAAATGCCCCATTGTACTGCATTATGCACCGGACTTTAACCGTTTCACGTTTTCCTAGTACAGTATTAGTTTAAAAAAGGTTTAAAACACCGGCATCTGATGTTGAAATTTGAAACTACCTCTTTTGTTTGATTAATTTCGTTTTAAGCAAATAAATTTATTTTTTTTTTTATAATTTCAAATTTTAATATTACATGTAAATGTACAATTTGCTCATCGGTCAAGTGCTATATCAATATTCGTACAGCTCCCATATAATATATATGTTGTTAAAAAGTAAAATTGCCTCACAGTCATCCCAATAATCACGTTTATCTTCATGATAACCACATCACATGATTAAGTGTTCGGCACGTTAGTGATAGTATAAGTTTAGGCTAGTGCTAATACGTAATTGCGTGATATGATGATCACTGGGTTCCTTGTTCTTCAAGTAAATGTAAAAAGTAAAATTGTTTCGATAATCACGTTTGCAATAATTAATTAGAATAAATGACTAGAATATATGTTCTGCGTCATAATTAACATGCGTCATTTATTAATTTTTACCGATTGAAGAATTATCTAGGTCAATTTTTAATACATTTAGATATCAAATTTATTATATTTAATAAAATTCAAGTTTAATTAAAAAAATTATCAATTATCATTATAATCACGAAGTTAAACTATCGTCTTTTTTGTTCATAAAAGATAAATTAGTAAAAACCTTCATATAGATAAGTCATATTTATATTAACAAAATAAAAACTTCAAGGATTGTTTTTATACTGTCTTTACATTCAAAAAATTTCCAGTTTTCTGCTAAAAATTTATTATTTTTATAAGCAAAAATTTCTTTAACTTGTCTAATCTTTAACGTTAATTCATTAAGTAAAAAATGTGAGGCTTATTTAAAAAAAAAAGCAAAAAAGTTTATTAAATAAATTGTTAAATAATTTTTATAAAATATTTTCTTTGCTGTAAATAAATTTATTAAGTTGTTAAGTAGTTCTATAAGCTCTTTTTCATAAATAAAATATTTTAAATTGTTAAATAATTTTTCAAAAAAAAAAAAAAAGGTCAATCAAGATATAAAGAATAAATGACTTTACCGCTGGGCATGAGCGTTATTTAGAAAATTGCTCCCCCTAAAATAGTATGCGAGGCTTCAAAATAACGCGTCCCTAAATAACACTCACCCCATATATCAGTATTTGTGATATAAGTATCGGTTTCTCTTTGAACAGATACTTATATATGATGCACATGGTCGTTATTTGGAAAACAGGTTATCATCTTGAAAATAACGCGTAGGTGGGCATTATTTCGCAAATGATGTATGTTGTTTTCAAATTTACTAATGACATTAGTCAATTAATAATTGACATAGATTGAAAAATGGCGCGAAATTAATTTAATGTTTTTAATTGAATACAGTCTAATCTCGATATAATCACTGGGTTGGCAACCAAAATTTAACGTGACTAAGGTGATAGTGACTATATAGAGTAATTTTTATGTTTTATATAGTATATAATAATTAGTAAACCAATTTTTTATAATTTGTGACTATATTAAGAGTGACAATATCGAGGTTAGACTGTATGCGTTAAATGGATTCGAAATCATCTTTAAGTTAGTTCGAAATTCTTTACCGATTTGAATGAATTTAAAATTTCGTTTCAACATAATTGTATTTAGAATCAACTTATATTGATTCTAAATCTACAAGATTCTATTTCGATGTACAACATATACATCTAATTTATCTAATGACATTGCTGAACCAGAATCTTGAAATTTTTAATGAATCACATATATTATTTGGAAAATTTTACACCGCGTTAAATGCCTTTAACCGGCCAACTAAATCAACAAAGTCCTCTTCGCAATGAATACACTTTTGACAAGGTGTCATCGACCATGCTTGTCACTTTTGTAAATTTAACGGAATTTTTTTCAAAAGAGAAGTCTTCCACGAGATGGAAAACAAGGATTTTCTTTATGCAAATGCCATCGTGTTGCTGATCTTACAGATAACAGCAACGCAGTTCATACGGACATACACATGAAGCTGACATAATTATTTCATATAATTTTATTTTTGCGTTTTTTTTTTTTTTTTGACATAGAAATCGCAATTTAATCACAATGATTACATCATAATGTATTAAACCAATTAAAATCAAATTTTTAAGATCGCATGGGATAGATTTTGTTGTAAGGGTAAAACAACCTTTTGTGTTTCCGGGGAATAATTTTTTATTTAGAAACCCAGTTTCCTGAGATTAGGAGAATGCTTGGGAGTTTTTGGGAATTTCAACCCCAAGCATACAAGTCGTGTAGCCAAGATGTTAATAGATTGGCCTCCCAATATTCTCGACCTGAATCCTATAGAAAATTTATGAAATATTGTTAAGAGTAACATGGAAGAGATGGGCAAAAAATTTAGATGAATCAGGGATTCATGGAGGAGGAATGAGAAAAATCACGCATGGCATTTTAGGAAACTTGGTAGGGTCAATGAGGAATCGTTGTGAGCTTGTAATTAAAAAAGAAATGAGTCGTTGAATTTTTATTAATAAAATTTTTGGTTCTTCGGCTTTCTAATAAGTCATTGATCATGTGATTTGGCGCAATCGTCGTGAAGGTATTGTCCCGTGAAATTGTCCAAGGACTTTTTTTTAATTATATAATAAATATTTTTATGGGAGGTTTTTTAAAGTTTTATTGATTTATTAATTGATAATCTAAAAAGTTATTATTAATTACAATAAAAAAATGTGAGGTTTTTCATAACTTTTAGATCCAAAGAATAAGAAGCTCGATCTCATTCTAATACTTGCTTTCCCTTCCATACATTCCCACGGAATGTTCTTCGTGAACATTCTTCTTTCACGTAAATATTATTACTACTGGAACATTTTATCGGTAACTCCTAAGTCGCAGGTGTAAGATCGAAGATTCTGTAACTCTGATCATTTCAGAAATTTAACTTTTGTTCCGGTTTATTGACACTTCTTGGCTTTCAATACCACGCGTTTAGAACCTAAATTTATAATTGTGTAAAAATTCCCGCCTTGAAAAAGGCGATGGATGATCACATAATAACTAACACTAATAATTTAAAAGACTCGAAACTCTAATTTGTCATGCTTCGATCGAGGCGTGGATAGATTTGATTCGAGTTCTAGCTTAGGTCATACTACAACGATTAAGATAAGTACTCTTCTTGTTCTCTCCAATCTATAAGTTTTTTTTTTTTTTTACTAAAACACACCTATGGTGTTTTACCACCTATGTTATGCTACCTCAAAAACTAGCTAATTAATTAGTATACGGTGTTCTAAATAAACTTGTCTACCTTCCCAAATCGTAATCCTAAATATTAATTAATTAATTAATTAATTTTAAAAATTTTATAAACAAACCGTACAAAAATTGAAAAAAAACATATTATAGGTACAAAAATCACCATAGGTGCGTTTTATAATAAATGTTTTGCTAATACTAATAGTCTAACTTTCTCTTTTTATCAGGCATACTGCTTATTCGTGGTAATGTGTTATGGGATCACGGGTCTTTCGAATGATTGCATTAGAATTCTTTAAAGACTTTTTATAATAGTTAATAAATCTTCTTAAAGGGAAAATTATAAAGTGATGATTGAAGTCAGATCTTTAAGGCATATTCAATGATTTTAGATTCTCAATATTCTTATTTTCGTGAAGAATTAACTGGGCAAGTTATAATAAAAAATTTTGGATGTTATTAATATTTTCGAAATTATTTATTGAATTTATTAATAAGTATGATTTTTAGGCGTTTTAAATTATTGATATGATCCACACAGTCCTCGGCCTTTTGAACTAACAGAAACTTAACAAATTTGATAAAATTTTTTTTAAATAATTTTTATCAAATTTGGTTAAGTTTTATCCTTGTTTAAAATTTAAAAAAGATATTAAAAAAATATTTGCTTGTTTTTATTGACTCAACCCCATATTGAGATGCGCGTTAGCTTATTCGAGACCACATATGCTATTTTAGGGGGTTCTGATTTTCTAAATAATGCCCACGAGCGTTATTTCGCGCTTGTACGGTAATTTTCTTTATAATGATTTGATTCGTAAACGAAAACATGAAATTTTAGGGATTTCATTTCATGTGATTAGCCCCGATTCTTTATTACTAAAAGAAATGCTTTTTTCATTATTTATATTATCGGAAATAATAAAAGCAATTGTATATTCTGTCAAATAAAATATTTGAAAATTAAATAACTTAATGCACCGGACCAATAATGATTTCGGTTTCTGGTAGTTTTTTTTATTGATATTTGTTGACAATTCAAACTTGTTACAATATATTCTGTAGGATAAATCCAAATTGATCCTAAATTAAAGGTGGATCCATAAAAAATTCAATTCAAGGCAGGATCGGAACACTAGCTGTAATTTCGACTGTTTATAAATTCGCTACGTTGTATTTGAAAACCCATCCCCATGTACTGCCGTAAATCATTTTAGACACCCATACTTACAGATTAAACAATAGAATACATTTAATTCTAAATTCCATTAGGCTAGGCTATGATGTGTTGATGTGTATTTATAGAAGGTGCAGGGAAGCTTCACTTAACCAACATTTATTTATCGGCCTGAAATCGGAATGAAATAATTAAGTCTAATAGTGGGAATGCAATAAAATTTATAAGGTTGAAATTGAAATTGAATAATGTAACGGAAATGATCAAGAAGTTAATTGTGACCCCAAAATCTCATTCAACACATTTAAGACAGTTTCTTCATCTTTTGGATCATCTACATGAAGAAATGGCCAATCCTTAAAAATTTTGTTTTCTAAAACAGTTTGCCAGTTAGGAGATGCCTGTTGTCTTAACCAGTTAAAATCTTCAACTTTATCATATTTGTTATTTGTTGGATCTAGCTTAGCCGCCTATAAAAAAGAGTACATACATGTGTTAAATGTAAAGTTACTAATATCAGTTATTATAAACAAGTGCTCTGTCAAAATATTGCTTTAACCTCAAACATATTGCCTAAGCTAGGGACCGACAATGTATAAGGAGCAAATAAAATATTATGACAATCTTCGATTATAGGATGACTTGTTGTGTGAAGATAAATAGTCATTTGCCTAGATGTATGCATTCGGAACTATATAGACAATCAATTCTCATAAATATTATTAGAAAATTTAAAAAAGAAAAATACAAAAACATATATATATTTAATCTTACTTGATGGCACCCAATCAAGAAAACACATCTTTCACAGTCATGGATCAAAATCGAACTTTTGACTGGACCTGACATTATAATAGTATCCTTCAATCCTTTAATATGTATCGCACCTATAGTTACATTAGAACTTACAAGGTTCACAGCACAATGATCTAAATTCGAAATTTGAAAATCCATTACTTTTTCACCAGGTTCTTCCAAATTGGTTAAATATGAATTCACATTAATATAGCAATTTTGTCTATAATTTAGAGTCACCGTTTGAAAGTTTTGATTAAGAGAATTGGTAATAGGAATTTCGTTATTTGGAGTAACAACATCCAAGTCACTGTTTACGATTTTGTTCGATTCAACAGTCATGCTTTTTTCTGTTGATCCTGTCGCTTTTCTCGATTTAAATGAAAATTTGCTCTTTGGAGCCAATTCGGCTTTTTTTGTGTTAAGATCTTCAATTAACACTCTGATTTGCTAATAAAATTTTTCAAAAAATTAAATATCTAAGTGAACACCATCATGTGAAAGGTTTTGAAAGATCTTGATTTACCAGGATCGACTGTCTTTGGTCATACGAAGGTAAAAACCTTGAAGCATCTGTAGTTTTTTTTTCAAGCTCACTTATACGTTGTAATAATCCTTCGCACAGTAAAGGAATTGATGATCTTGGTTTTTGTGATAATTCATTCATAGATTTTTGTATTGCTTCATTAAAAAAAAAAAAAAAAAAACCAGAACATCAAGTTATGATACATAGCATTAATGCGAAATAAAAAGAACAAGAAGATACGATCTCGCATGTAAAGTTTTCTTATAAATATTCCTACCCCCTCTTTCTTCCTGAAATTCTTGCCAGAATTTATAGGCAAAGGCTTCTTTACTTTGTTTTATGGCTTGTTCTTGGTCTTTGGAAGAACTCATTTTTTATACATAAAAAAAATTCAAACTGCGCTTTATCATTATTTATTTGTTTGTGAAGTAACACGAATTAGGATGTGCAACAAGTAATAACGCACGTAAGTACGGTACTACGTATATACGTATGTACTGTACGTGACATCATATCATTACTACATTAATGCAAGGTTATTTTAATAAACAATTTAATAGGGATGTAAATTAATAATAATTCTATTAAGCGGATGGATTGTAATACATCATTAATAAACAATACTAGTCATTGCTAAGTAAAGATATCAATTCCTACATATGCATGCATATGGCTCCATCAAGCAACGCACGAAGGAAGATCCCTCGAGCTCCGTTTACATCTCTATCTATAATTAAATTACAATTTTTACATTTATAAATTTTTCTACCACCGATATTTTGTATATTACCACACCACGAGCAGGTTTTTGAGGTATATGCTTCATCTTGTATGATAATTTCGACACCGGTTTCTTCGGCTTTGGATTTCAGCCTCTGTCTAAACATATAGTGTGACCATGTTAGCATACACCTTACCACCTTGGAGTTAATCTTTCTTTTTCCCCTTTTCACCATATTACTCACGCCAAATTCAGGAATTATAACCACGTCATAATTTTTTACAAGATAATTTATAGTCTTCTTGTGAAGTTCGTTTCTTAAATTTTTTATTTTTCGAAATATCCGGGCTATAGCTTTATCAATTCTTATAGCCTTCTTTTTCTTTCTTTTAGAGCTTGAATTGTTTAATTTATCCCTTTTAGAACTTAGCTTGTCGGCGTGATAAGCTAATCTTATTAACCTTTGGGAATCGTTTTTTCCTATTTCACAAGTACCTTCGGATGGTGAGTATGTGGTGAACGGGGTTCTAACTTCTGGATCGATGGCCACGAACCTTTCAAGTGTTTTTTTCGACTCCTTTTGTCGTTCATGAACCCAGGAAAGGATCCACTCGTTGGTTTTCCTAAGATATGTGAGCTTGCAATTGCTATCGATTTTTTCTAATGGCCAACCGTTGTTTTTTCGCTTGGTTTCGAAATGCAAAGCTCTTAGATCCCTTGAACATTCTTTGAGATCATATGGAGTGCTCCGTATTAAAAGGGCCCATTTTTACATTTATCTCATTTTGATATAATTGAGTTTAACCTTTTGTTTTGATTTTCGGACTGATCCGGGATTAATTAAATTTTACGATTTTGATTGGTTAAAGACGGCAGGTGACTATCGGATAATCTCGTGACGTGTTGGCTCTACGCAGCCTCATGTAATTTTTCTTTTAAATTATCTTGATTTTTTATTATGCAAATCGACTTTCATTAATAATTGAAAAATATCAATCATGTCAAAATTTACATGAATTTAATAAAAACTCATTTTTCAAAAAATTGTAAAAATGGGCCCTTTTAATACGGAGCACTCCATATGGTTTCTTCCTCGGCATCTTCATGGAATCATTGAATAGGTATGTTATGAAGAAACGATTCCATTCTTTTTTCGAGAAATTTTGCGCACATATAGTAATGGTATGCTTTAGGTCTTTCCTGGTCTTGAACTTCAACTTGGTTCAGTTTTTTTTCGCATTAAAATTTTTTATAGCTTCGTCCACGGTTTCAGTGATTATGCTATGTGGTATCTCACCGTAGACCTTCTTGCTTCTTAATTTCAAATATGCGATCGTTCTCAGGAATTGTACCTTTGGAAATTTTATTTTATCCTTACGTTTACCGGTATTCTTTTTTTTATCTGCGCGTGCGATTAGAACCCGCCTGTTCTGAAGATAGTTGATGATCGTGTTATAAACTAATCTCACCAATCTCATCCATCGTTTCAACAAGCGTTTCTGCGCAAGATTCGGATACAATTTCACATTCAATAATCTGTTCACGGCGTCGTCCTGTTTTCTTTTCTTGCTTTTTCTCATGGTTAATATTTTTTTCTTTTTTTTTCCTTCTGTGCATGGCTGTTCTTCTTCCTTGCTTTCGATAGTGCTTTCAATAGATGAAGACGGTACTGGTGGCAAGGATATGTTCAGATAGCTCATGTCCATTGGTCGTCGAATCGTTGACGAGAACCATGAGTTTTGTAGGCTGGAGGGAGAACACGTACTTGAGCAGTCCATAGGCGAAACTGCATAATCGTTCATGATGGGTAACTACAACTTTTCTGACTATTCCTTGGCACGATCGTTCCAATAGGGTTCAGGTTTGTAGACATTCGCGTTTGAAAGATCCGATATCGCTGATGAGTTCGTAGCTTGGATACTTTTTTTGTAAGATTTCTTTTTGCCGTTTGAGATCTTTTTTTGGTTTTGACTGGACGTCCGCGCATACAAATTATTTTTTTTTAACGGTATAGATGGTGGTGGTGGAATCATGTTGTTCTTCAAAAGTATTTCGAAATTTTGAGATGTTTTGAGTTCGTTTTTTTATAAGCAGATAGAACCTTTTTTTTTTTTTTGATTGAGAAAAGGTAAAGACCAATTCTTTTTATACTTATTAATCGTTTTCTATTTTCTATTTATTTATTAATGGTTAAAATATATTTAAATGATTTTTAAATGATTAATCGATGAATAACCCGGCTATCCAATAAATTATTCGGATTTACTTGACAATTGTACAGTAATCAAAAATATGAATTTGTCGTTTGACAATTACAAGTTCTAGAGTAAGTACTGTTCAAAATTATATATTTTAAACTAATAAAAACTTAAACTATGCGATTTATATTCACTCTAATTGTGTCTAATTTTTCATAATCATCATAGTGATCTACTCATTTATAATATCTCTAACTAATATTGGAATTTCTAAAGTTCATATAAAAACGAATTTGAAAAGCATCGTAATCAACGATATAAATTAGAGAAATTTTCTAATTTTATTATTGATTACCTTAGAACAATAGTATAACTACCTAATTAAGATAATTTGGTTAAATCTGTAATAAGATAACTCGATTAAATCTGTAACAATGGATTATGGATTAATCCGGATTAGACCTCTACATAAAAATTTTTATTTCAAATTTAAAGAGCCCAAGAAGTAAGGCTCTAACCCTATGAAACGTCACTGTTTTATTGCAACAATTAAATAATTGTTAAATTCGATATCTTACAAATGATATATTATATACCGTTTATTATATACGTAATAGATATTACTTGACAATTGTACAGTAATCAAAAATATGAATTCGTCATTTGACAATTACAAGTTCTAAGATAATCAACGATATAAATTAGATTGATTACCTTAGAACTTTGTAATTCCTAATAGGATAACTACCTAATTAAGATAATTCGGTTAAATCTGCAACAATGGATTATGGATTAATCCGGATTAGACCTCTAATTTTGAACAATAATACATATTTGGACCAGAATGGTTATATGGTCTACAATATTTGGATTGACAGCCCCTGTAATGATGACAATACTAATTTTGACAACCCCTGTAGTAATTAATTAGTTAACATATGTGATAAACTACATACCGGTATATGATATAAGTAGTTGATTACGCATTAATATAAATTTATAAAAATTTATAAAATATGTTATATATTTAAAATTGATGTATATTCTGCTACGTAAAAATTTTTTAAAGAACCCAAGAAGTAAAGCTCTAACCCTATGAAACGTCATGCAAATAATCGTATTGTACATATTAACTATTAAATAATTGTTACAGTAAAAAAGCAAGTACCACATGGTAAACTAATAAATTCGATAAATCTTA
>QKWP01001720.1:17537-113393 GCA_003550325.1 Gigaspora rosea | reverse complement strand
AGTTCTAGCTATATAATTTTTGGTACCCAGGTTTTTATATAGGTACTAAAGAGTTGATATAGAATATAGGTTTACAGAGATGTAAAAAAGGTAAGATGACTATTTTAGTACCCAGGGTACCAAAAAAGTGTCCCAGAACTCCCCTTTTTGCCCTACTACTTGTTCAAGATAATTTTATTATATGACTTAAAGTAATTGTCGCAGCTGAAGCTGGAAATAGCTGATGCTAGAAATTAGAGGTCTCTATTTAAAACTATAAGCCCTGCTAAAATCCAACTATACTTTTTTATTATAAACCCTAACCCTAAATTCTTTCTAACTATAAAAAAAATCGTACAAAATTCATTTCAAAATTTTTTGTAAATTTCGTATTAAAATATTTAAAATTTCCAGCTTTAGCCATTTTTAGCTTCAGCCACGATAGTAATTATGGGTATTATGACAGATATGGGTATAACTCAAAATCTATCAGTTCAAACTAAATAATTTTTATACCATTTAAATCATCTCATTGAGATAATTTAAATGTTATAAAATTGTTTTATTTTAATCATTGGTTATAAAATATTGGTGTTCAAATGTTTAAATAAAAAAAAACTAATATATTATATTCAAACACTATTCTAATGCCAATATTTTGTAACCTAGTAATTGAAATTAAATGTTTTTTGTGCCATTTGAATAGTCTTGATAAGACAATTCAAATAGTATAAAAATTGTTTAGATTGAACTGATAGGTAACAAGCAATTGCAAATCTGCCACAATCCATTATCCACTACAATACTCTTTCAATTTTGTGTAGTATATGATTGCAAATAACTTGTGATCTTGTAATCCAAATAAATGATTTTTGTACTATTCAATTTGTCATTGAAATGAATTGAATGGTACCAAAATTATTCAATTTAGACTAATAGATCTAGAGTTGAACCAAAATTTTTTTAACTTTGCTACAATACCCATACTTACCTTATATAAATAAGAGTTCTCTAAATGCATACCTCCTTAAATGTATACCTCAGAGCTAATCTTAATAATATGCATTTAGAGGGGTCTAACTATATTATCTTTATAAGTTTTTAATCAAATTTAGTAAAAGTTTTTTTATTTGAATTCTATAGATTTATAGAATTAAAATAAAAAAAATTTTCATTAAATTTGGTCAAAAACTTATAGAGATATCTTTGAAGAAAGTTTCTGTAAACAATATATATGTTTTTTTGCTTTTTTAAAATAACCAACAATTCATTAATAATTTATATGAAATTCTGTTATGCTAACCTAAAAACTTTATTAATTAACTTGTGGCACATATCTTCAACTTGTAGAATCTTAATTTTTATGGAAAAATATAAAGATATTGATATTTTTGTAAATTCAAATACCGTATAACCGCGAAATAACACACCCCTGCGCGTTAATTTATTCACCTGTGCGTTATTTCGGGACGCACATGTGCGATATTTTGAAATAAAAGATTGATTTTCTGAAATAGGTATGTTTCAAAATAACGCGCATAGGGGTATAAGTGTATTAATACGATGTAATAGGAAATAGCCAAGAGCAAACAAGATTTATACAAGAAATTATTGTGCAATTGTTAATTAACCCGATTAGATATACCTGCATAAAATAGGCAGAGGGCGTTACTGCATATGTATAAAGGTAAATAGCGATATATTAGTATAAATTAAAATTTTAAAACTGTCATACGTATGAAGTTTTTTTTGTATGCAAACGATTATTTATTTGAACTTACAACTTATATAAAAAGTAAAACCTTTCATAATGAACTTTTTTTTTTGGATCTTATCAAGGCAAAATTTAATGAAACGAACAATTACATTTTATTTTCAAGGCACTGGTCAAATGTGTTAGAACTTTGCACGATTCGCTTTTTTTTTTGAGTTTTTTTTTTATCAAAATTTTTTTTGAAAAAATAAAACCTCATGAAAACGTACTTAAAGCATCTTACATTGATCACCCCAAAAAACCAAATAATATAACCTGCTTGTAAAAAAAAAGTTAAATCGCTTTTTACTACTATGAAACGAATTAAATGTAAAAATAAATAGTCTAAGTAAATCCTTTAGCGATCACGTAAGGAGGAATAGAATAAAAAAAAGCTGGACCCTTCTTCTTGTCTTGATCACTATATAAAGACAAAAATTGAGTAATGAACAACATTTAAGAATGGATAAAAAGAAGAACAAACTCAAACAAAAAAGCAGGATCCTTATTTTTCTTGAATCAAAGGGCATCTTTTAGTAATCGTACTAGAGTTAGAAGAACGAAACCACACCTAGTTATGCAAAAAAAAAAAATTTGTTTTTTTTTGATTAAATTTTAATTTTGAATTTTTTTTTTTTGTAACACATCTTGAATCATCACGGTACCCCTTTAAGTATGCGTGTTAAATGCTGATTTTGCATTTTTTTTCACTTTAATTTTACCTCATTTACAAATGGACACGAACAAAAAACGAAGCTACACTGTTTCACTCAAACTTGAAGTGATCTCGTATGCAGAAACCACATCTAATCGTAAGGCATCATTATTTTATAATGTTAATCGAAGACGTGTACAAGAGTGGCGAAAACAAAAGTCAGAGCTAGAGGCTGTTAAAAATAATAAAAAATTAAACATAAATAAGGCGCGTGTTCTTAGCGGTCGCGGTCGTAAGGCGAAATATCCTGATTTAGAAAAAGATCTAGTAGATTATATCAAGAAAAAACGGGATGAAAAACTTGCTGTTACAACTCATATGATTCAAAACAAAGCAAAGGAGTTGGGAAAGACCTTAAATATTGACGCCAAGTTCTCTCGAGGCTGGATTGAACGTTTTAGAAAGCGGCATAATTTGGTCGAACGTGTTCGAACTCAAATCGCACAAAAGTTTCCTGAGGATGTGCCCTTAGTAGTTAATAATTTTCTTCAACTTGCACGCGAGAAAACAAAAAATATAGAAAAAAATTTTATCATTTCTTTTGACGAGACTCCAGTTTGGTTTGACATGCCCCAGAGTTCAACATTTGATTTTCAAGGTGTTCGTGAAGTGGCAATTAGAAGTACAGGGCATGACAAGTTACGTTTTACGGTAGTTCTAGGTTTTACAGCTTCTGGAGAAAAGCTCCCACCGGCAGTGATGTTTAAACTAAAAAAAAAACCTAAAGGTAAACTTCCACGCGATATTGTTGTAATTCCATCACCTTGTGCAAATATGCGAGCAGACTTAATGACCTCCACTTATATCCCGTGAGTTATACGTGCAAGGCCCCAAGGATTTTTTAAAAGCAAAGGTATAATTTTTGTCGATGGTCATCGTAGCCATGTACGTGATGATGTAGTTAAGGCATTAAATGCAGAAGGCTTGGATGTTCTAGAAATACCTGGAGGAACAACCTGTGTTTTGCAACCACCAGATGTTTCAGTAAACAAACCTTTTAAAAGTGGAATGAGAAAAAGATGGGATCAATGGATTGATGAAGGAGAGAAAGAATTCACGGCAAAAGGATCTCGCAAAAAAGCCTCATATGAGCTCATTTGCAAATGGGTATCTGATACTTGGAAAGAAATTAGTAAAGATATTTTGGTCAAATCATTCGAAGCAGCTGGACTTGTACTTAACCCCGATGGAAGTGAGGATTATAAAATGTCAACCCGTCTTCAGGCTATAGTCAAAAATAATGTAGACGATATAAACGAATTATTGAACGAAGAAGGCGAAGAAGATGAAGGTGATGGTAATGAAGATGAAGGTAATGAAGATGAAGGTGATGAAGATGAAGGTGATGAAAGTGAAAGTGAAAGCGAAGATGATGAAATCGAAGAAGGTGAAGGTATATATTCAAGAGATGAGTTAGATTTTGATGAAAATATGACACATAACGAAGTAGAGGTTGTGGATTTAATGGATACCGATGAAGAAATGTAAATTGATATTGGTAAGTAAATCTATTTTTTGATTTTTATTTTACTAAATATTTTTGCAGAGATTTACCTACCGGTAATTTTAGTCGATGACTTTCAATTGTTCACCAATAATAGATTTATCGAAACCGTAATTCTTTCTGTCAACGGTGAAATTTATAATCATAAAACTTTGAGAAAGCAACTTAGAAAACTTAGAAGTGTACGCAGTTCAAAATTCAGTTAACCGAATTAATAGGCAAAAAGATAAAAAAAAAAATCATGCGCAAACTTATCTTTACCTTCGTACAATTAAACAACTTACACTGAATTATACAAAATAAATCTCTTGTATTGGTTATCAACTTATTTCTACTAATTTTGGTCGACCAAAAAAAAATCATTAATATCATAATTCTAAAAACAAAGTAGATAAGCTCTTAATATAAATTGTCGTATAAATGATTTGTGTTTCTTATATTTCACCAATATCAAGACCTATTAGTAGACCCGGGTATAGTATGTGATTGAGATATAATATAAAATTTGAAATACGCACACTTTGCATTTATAACAGGCAAGCTAGAATTTCGAAAAGATCCGTATTTAATTAAAATCTTGTGATTTGCACCAGGGTCTAGTACTTGGAAGTCTACTATTTGGGAAAATCTTGTATACAGTAATATTAGAATCTTGTAAAATGAAAATATTTTAAAAGAAAAAAAAAAATTAAAAGAGTCTAAAATTGAATGCACATTGATTATTCCTTTTATATTAAATTGATTTGTCCCGTGACTTACTTGGGTGCGCGTTATTACGAGACGCGCATGCGCGTTATTTCGAATCAAATATGGTCATTTTTTAGGGGGCAATTTTTGAAATAACGCGCGTGTGCGTTATTTCGCGGTTATACGGTACATAACATTTTACAGAATTTCCACTTGACTTTGACTGTTTCCAAAAAGATTTTTTTTAAATAAAACCTCAAAATTGCTACTAAGTAAGTAGATTTCTTAAGTATTTAAAGTCTATAATAAAAATTTTAACTCAAATAAATCAATATTGACAAAAATATTTAGATTTTTCATTTTACTTCTAGATTCAAATTTCTCTGTAATAAAAAGATTATAGTACTCACTCTAATTTTCACAAGTTCAAATAAAACAAGTTCCTGTACATTACCAAAATCAATAGAGAATAGGTTAAAATTTTGCTTTTTAAAATTTTAAGTTATTTGATTAAATATTCATTCTATAATAGCTTTTTTTATTTAGTGCAGCTTCTTTGTAATATATATTTTTGGAAATAGAAGAATCTTTTATTAAAGGTATTTCTACAAGTCTTGGCCAAATTCAATAAAATTTTTTTATTTGAATTCTATATATTTGTAGAATTAAAATAAAAAAATTTTATTGAATTTGGTCAAAAACTTGTAGAAATATTTAATGATTTTTCTACTTCTAAAAACATATATCATGTGCTAAAATTGTTTAGGCTAGATCAAGGTGATTATGTTTTTACATTATCCCTTTCAGAGCACCTCTTTCTCATAATAAAAAAAATTTTAATAAATATACATAAAGCTACAGAACATTTTAGAAAATTTTTATAAAGTTACAAAACAATTCAAAAAAGTGTTTTTTTAAAAAAAAATTTTTTAAAATTTTACTATGTAAACCCTTTTTTTCTTCTTTTAAAAAGGAAAGAGAGCAATATAAAATATATAATCAACTGGATCTGGTCTTACAAAAGAAACCTAAATCTAGTTATAAAATAAATATCTAAATATCTTGGTCAATATTGATCTATTTTGGCTAAAATTTTTATAGTAGACTCTTGAATACCTAAATAACTACTTACTTTGTAGCATTTTTGAGGTTTTATTTAAAGAAAATCCCTTTTAGAAGCAGTTAAAATCAAGTAAAAATTCTGTATAATGTTTTTGCAAAATTTTTGCTCGATTTTGACTGCTTTTGAAAGAAATTTTCTTTAAATAAAACCTTAAAACATTACTTTAAGTAAGTAGATTTTATAGGTATTTAGAAGTCTTATAAAAATTTTAGCCCAAATAAATCATTATTGATAAAAAAAATTTAGATTTTTTATTTTGCAACTAGATTCAGATTTTTTTTATAAACAATTTTAGCATGTAATATATATTTTTGAAAATAAAAAAAATCTTTTATCAAAGATATCTTTATGAGTTTTTGGCCAAATTTAATAAAAAATTTTTATTTTAGTTCTACAAATAAAAAAATTTTTATTGATTTTGGTCAAGAACTTGTAGAAATATCTTAATGAAAGCTTTTTCTATTTTTAAAAAATATATTATAAAGAAATATGCCAAATGAAAAAAGCTATTACTTATGGAATAAGTGTCTGGTGGATTGATTTTAACTAATTTTAGCAGGTTATTAGTTTTGACAGATCGGTTCTGAGAGGGCTGACTGTAATATACATGTTGGCAAAATCCTAAATTACTATAGTTTGGATTTGTCCGTGCCCAAATCCAAATACATCCCAAATTAATTTTTTAAAAACTTTATTAATAGATATTCTTATTGTTGTAGATAATATATTTGCAAAATTTTGAGACTACTTTTTTGATTTCATCTTTTACAAATAGCAATTGTTTTTTTTGAATTTGGGATTTGTCTGTGTTTTGCTAGCAAGTATAGACTGTAATAATAATGTGATTATATAGGAGTAGTTTTATATAGATGGTAAATAAAAAATTGTGATAGTGATTATAATGCAAATATGTTTATATAGAGGTGAAAATTATAGAAAAGGTTGGTAAACTTACAAAAGTGATTATATTGGTTTTGTGACTATATAAAGGGTGACTATATGGAGGTTTGACTATACTAAAATATCTAAATTGAGAATAAATCTTTAATAATCTTGGGATTCTGTAATCAAATTTTAGCAGTTATGGACTTGTTTAAAATGTTTAACTGAGGTAATTGTTTTAATAGTAAAATCATCTAAAATAAGCTAGTAAATTAAAAGATATTTACTATTTGTAGAAATAGGGTAGTTTGCAGAAATAGGGTGAATTACCTTATGCCTATGCAAAGCTTTAATAGCATCTAAACTCAATATAGTTGTCAAAGACTGCTATACTAGCAAGAAATAAAAGAATAAGTTTTAGTAATATTTTAGTAATCAACAAATTTTACACAATGAAAGAGTAATTAATAACAACTAACTTTCAATTGAAACACTTAACATTTCAAGTTACAAACATCTATGCTCCTTTTAATATTCCTGATAGGCATGAGTTTTTCAAGGCATGGGTGCTCAGTATAAATAATAATACAATCAATATTGTAGCTAGTGACTTCAATACAAATTTAGACCCAACAGCCAACAGAATTAGTCAATCACATAGTTATTATAATCCAACTAGAAGTAAATTAAAAGAACTTATAAAAGGTTTTACTAATATAGCATTTATAAGCAAAACAAAACCTTTTATTACTTATTATTAAATAAGGTAGCTGCATGATGCTGTCACACAAAACCAGGAACAGGAAAATTATTTAAGAATGGGTATAGCCTGGGGTTATTAATATAGTAATTAGTTAGTTTGATATACACTATGAATATTGTTGTTTACTTATCATATGTTTATAATATATATATTTTTTTTTTGAATGAAACTTGTATTTTTTAGCATGTACATATATACATGCTCATAAGTCATATTTTAGCAAATATTACTTAGCCTTGATATTTGTGGCTTTTTAATTATTTGTGGTCACTACATGAATCATATTTTAGTGAATATTACTTAGCCTTGATATTTGTGGCTCCTTGATTATTTGTTTATGGGATTTATAGGGCAATTAAACTTTAACTTCAGAGAGATCAATTTATCTCGTGACAACATAAGGCAAAAAAAACTCCAAATCTGGTTTTCTCGACAATATTCATGTTTGTGTGTATGTATAAGCAAGCTAATCAGAATGTTTTTAATGCAGGCACATCATAGAGGTTTACTATATTGCAGCCACCACATAAGCCATATTTTAGCAAATATTACTTAGCTTTGATATTTATAGCTCCTTGATTATTTATTTACAGGATTTACAGTGCAATTACTATGCAACACATATTCATAATGTTTAAGTGCATAAATTTATAGTTTTACTGCATTATTATCCAATTAGTTATAAGATTTTGTGGACGTACAGCATTAAAAATATCTTAGTAACCATATACTTGGTAATATTACATATCACTCTATTCCTGGTATAGTTAAAAAAAGGCTCCCTATAGCCACAAGTCTAGATTATATAGTTCTGGACAATAAACATATACAGATATATAAAAAAACAGAAACCGAATTTGAAAATTTAAACTAATTTTTCATATAGTGCTCATTATATTGCAACCAAGAAACACCTGGCCAACACCTTGGAAACTCAATTTACAAGTTCTGGACAATCTAGTTTTTTTAAAAGAAATAAGAAATGATCTAAAGAATAGGGTGGCAATATCAGACTGGGACTACTGTAAAATCTGGCTACAATAAATTATTAGGATGTGCAAACTACTAACAACTTCTTAAACTCATATAGAAATGTTTTATAAAAGAATAACAGAATTAATAACAAAATAGCCAAAAACCACATTTTACAGACCTAAGTATTATAGTAGAGCAGCTAAATTTAGAATTACAAAAAAGTTAAGATAGTTGCCAAAAAAATAGCAATTAAAATCAAAACCAAGTGGATCAAAAAAGGTGAGAAATCTACAAAGTGTTTTTTTGAATGATACAAGTCAAAAGTAGTACAGAAGGCAACAACTAAAATTAGAAACCCAGCATTACCAACATCAGAGGATTGAATAGAAATTTTGCAGTATATAAGAAAGCAGTTTGAAATATTATACCAGACAGAACCAATAGACTTAGAAACAGTAGAGAATTTGATAGAAGACCTGCTATTGGTGTTCTAACAGCAAAACAATGCACTAACAAAAAAAAATTAGATTGAAAGAAATTACAGATACAATTAACAAATTACCAAACTACAAAGTCCAAGCTCAGATAGATTTATATATAAATTTTACAAGATGTATTATGATAAAATTTCTCTAGTTCTCAAAACTATCTTTAATAATGCACTTAATATGGGAACAGTCCCAGATTTATGGCAAAAATGTATAATTATACTAATTTCTAAAAAATGTAATTATCTTAAAAATATTAGTAACTGGTGACCCATTTTACTAGTGAACTTAGATGCTAAGATATTTATAAAAATCATTGCAAACAGACTTAACCATATTTGCAAAGACATTATAGATGAACATCAAACAGAATTCATAAAGGATAAATCAATTGTTGATGCTGCCTTGGATATTATAAGTACAATAAAAAGTCAAGAAAAACAGGTTGATCCAATTTGGCTCATTTTCTTAAATCAAAAAAAGCCCTTTGATAAAGTGAACTATGATTATCTAATACATGTAAATGAAATATAGATTTTAACTCAGTGTTCATAGAGTCAATTAGAAGTCTTTTTTTACAATTATTAGCTCATATAGCATATGTGGGTCTACTCTCTACTCTATTTAAAATTAACAAAAGAGTTAGACAGAGGGAACCTTCTCTCTCTTTTATGCATAATTGCATTTGAGCTACTTTTAATATTGTCGAAGCAGAAATTAAATGAAGCACCAACAGGTCCCTTGAGCTTTAAGATTACTGCTTATGAAAATGGCCTAACAGTGGGTATAGGTACAACAGAGGATTGAACTACTCTAATGAATCTATTGTCAAAACATAAGGCTATAGCAAATGCAGCAGTTAAAAAAATATCCAAATTATTATCTCTAAAAAAAAAAGCACTTTAGATAAAACTGCCAAGAAAAACAGGTTTTGACAAATTAGATAAAAATGAAATTAAAATTCTAGGGTTTGAGGTAAATAAAGAAGGACAGCCAAGCAAAACACTATGGGATGCAGTTACTATGAAGAATAAAAATCTAAGCAACATGAAAAGAAGAGACCTTTCATTTAAAGGCAGCAAAATTACTCCTCTTATCTAAGGTCTGGTTCATATCCTACATTCTTCCTCCAAATAGAAAACAATTAGATAAAATTAATGATATAATGATTACCCAGATAAAAGACAAATTGAAGCTCCTCTTAAGATATGTGATATACCAGGAAAATAATGGATTAAACCAGTATTAAACCCCTGTATTACCAGACATACTTGACAGAAGATTATCTGAATAAAGCTACTAACTAGTAAGAATTTTTTGGCAATAAATGAGAGTAGGAAAATAGAAATGGCATTACACAAAAAATGCAAGAAAATGTACAGAAAGCCTTTCTGCTTCCCCAATTAGACTAAAGGGTGGCCCTGTGAATGAAAGCCATATCTCACAGCATGGAAAAGACTGAAGAAAAAAATTCTTAGTAATAGAAAAAAATGGCCATGGGACCCTGAAGAACTAAAAATTATAGGAACCAGTGCAGCAAACTTGATGACAGCAAAGGCTACAGAGTATCTGAGAAAAATATCCATATTGTATACTCTAACACAAGCTAACTTTTTTAGTGAGACTAATAGAAAGAAAAACTGGGTATGGTCAGTAATAAGATGGGCTCCAAATAACAAAAAGGACATCTTTGGGCAAATGATACATAAGGAACTTCCTGTGGGTACAAGACTGGTGCATGTGGACCCAACAGCCTCACGTGACTACTCATGGTGCCCAAATGTAATAGCAGACAATAGAACATTTTGCAATAGAATGCCAGCTTAGCAGTAAACTGTGGGAACTCGCATATAACATGTTTGGTCTTTTGCAAGCACAGCTCCTTCAGCTACAATGGAAGAAGTAGTCACAGTATCCAATGCTAATCCGTCCAGCCTCTCACAATGGCCATATGGTTCCACATAATAGTAATATCCGAAATCTGGGTCTGGTTCACAAACAAGAAATGGGGAAACAGTACAATGCCAGAACCAGCAATACAGTATATGTGGAAAATCAGAATCAAAAAAGAAATACAAATGGCTCTAAGTAGTCGTTTGCTCAGGGGAAAAGAAAAAGACTTTTTAAAACATGTAAATAGTGAAATAGTTTTAAATAGTTTAGACAATTAATATTATAAATAATAGTGTCATAAGTTAATATAATAAATCGCGTCACTCGATGTCCCCAGATAACTGCTATCTTGGGTTACAAAAAAAAAAAATTTGCTTATAAATTCACCATGTTTGTTTTTTTAGCAAGAAAGAGTAGACTATACAAAATTTTTCAGATTCGTGATGTGTTTGATTGACTTTTTTAACTCAAAACAGTTTGTAATATTACAAAAGTCAAAATTAGTAAAATCCCGTTTCATAATTAAAAGAATTGTTTAAGGGAATTAATTATAGGTTAAATAAACTAGAAACAGGTAATGACATTTTGTTTAGGGTTGTTAATGGAGTACTCCAGGCATTAATAAAACATATAACCCACTTCTGGAGTGCTCCGGAGTGGGTTACATGTTTTACTATTGACTGGAGTGCTCCATTAACAACCCTAATTTTGTTACACTATTGACAAGCATACAGACTATTATGATTGTGACTGTTTATTTCATAAATGTGAATGGGATCGTCTTTACTTCACGAAGGCAATTCACAAGCGGGAGCACGAAGAGGTACTATCTTCTCCAAGATTGTCAATATTATTGTTAGATGGATCTTTATTAAACATTCATTCTTTACAATAAAGCGTTAAGTTTTGATTTCAATTTGGCTTTCTTCGCTATTTAAAATTCTAAAAATATGCCAATTTTTGAAGGTTATATGACTAATGATGAGTATTTCATACTTATTTTCTTTATTGATACACGCTATTTACCAGAGGTGTCATAGGGCATCGTTTCTAATTAATTAGAATTAGAACTTCTCGATCAATATGTATTCATCTCTAAGATCAGAAACGTAACGATGTATGTATGCACGTACATACGAGAATCACATTAACATTAAAAAAAAATCTCGACACCTCTGTCCAGATCACAGGCTTGGCACGTTTTGAATCATGATGTATCATGTGTATTAAGCAAATATGTATTAAGCAAATCAAGCCAATCCAAAAAAAGTATTTTATTATATGTACAAAAGAAAAATGTTATATATTTAAAAAAAAAAACAAAAGCGCAAAAAGAAAAATTTTTTTTTTAAAAAAAAAATAACCATAAAAAAAAAGATATCTGGTTTCAAAAAAAAAACTGCAACTGGAGTTCCGTTTTTGAGTTTTGCACGGTGAACCTGAACATACAAGAAAAAAAAGA
This sequence comes from Gigaspora rosea, assembly GCA_003550325.1. Classification (NCBI taxonomy): domain Eukaryota; kingdom Fungi; phylum Glomeromycota; class Glomeromycetes; order Diversisporales; family Gigasporaceae; genus Gigaspora; species Gigaspora rosea. The sequence continues at coordinate 101,169 of QKWP01001720.1, read as the reverse complement.
AAGTTCTATAATAACTATAGTGAATATTTCCTAGGTCTAATTCTAACAGGTAATTCCTCACAAACTGTTATCGCACTGCTTTTTACCTTTGGCGGTGCATTCATATCAATTAATTCAACATCATATTTTCCAAATATTTCAACCACTAAAGAAATTAATTCTATCATAGCTAACTTTCTTCCAGGGCAAATTCGTAATCCACCACCAAATGGTATAAATGAAAATTTATGCCCTACTTTATTATTCATATCAACATTTTTTTTATAAAATCGATCCGGATCAAAAGTTTCAGGATTAGGCCAATAATTTTCATTCGAATGAATACCACTAATATTCATATGGAACGCTGTTCCAGCTTCCCATTGATAGCCGGCTAATTCACTAGAATTTGGAATATATCTTGGAACGTCATTTACAACTGAAATAATTCGACTAGCTTCATTAATAACTGCATCACAATATTCTAATTTTATAAGATCAACATATTTCAAATTGTAAGGAGTATTTGGAGGGAATATTGAGTCGATTTCATCAATCATTTTTTGTTTAACATGAGGAGAGTGGCAAACGTAATAGGTTAGGAAACTGAATGTATTTCCTATCTAAGGAAATTTTTTGATATTACGTAAAAGTTAATAAATATAATATGTCAGGGTGAAGCCCGCGCAGCTAGCTAGTAAAACCTGCTTTAATCATAGGTTTGGGTGAAATCCGCGTTAGCATAGTGTGTTTTATAGGTTAACGCGGATTTCACCCTCATGTGATCTGCATAACGGGTTTTACTAGCTAGCTGCGCGGGTTTCACCCTGTCGTAATATAATTTTTACAAATATAGATATGCTTAATTTTGTAGTAATGTGGTCTATTTATGAATTCAAGTCACACAAAAATACTACAATCCAAAAACCATTAATACTTACAGTGTCAACACCAGCTATGAAAGCATCAAGCAAGTTACCTCTAATCTCAACATCCGTCATTGGTCTAGTCGAGATATCATCTTTAGTAATATTCTTATCTTCATTCATATCTCTTTCTGTATTAGTTATAATCAAAGATGTCAACATATCATGCCCTAATTTGGTACCTACAGGCATCTCTTCGATCTCTTTTCTTCTTTTCTTAATTATGATATCTAAAGCTTCAAACACATAATCCCGATTATTAAGTAAATGTTTAACTTTATCTTTGATACCCGGATAGTAACGACGTGAGAAATATCCAAAATACATAAAAATAGTAATACCGAAAAGGTAATCACTAAAAGCTTTAACAAATCTTTCCGAATCCTCAATTAATGGATTAGAATGAATTACTTTCACAGGGTTATAAAGATTATAATATGATGCCATAGTATAAGATCTTTCACCGGTGATTAAAATTACAATCATATCACTTGTAAATCTACGAACCCATTCAGCCATATCTATTTCTAATTGCCAATCATTCAAATTTTTTAAATTATCCTTAGATAAATTTAAATTTCCAAGAGATTTCCAGTAACCTTCTAATTCTTGACTCATTATATTAGTCCATTTAACAGCTTCGTGATTAAAACTTGGTGTAAGAATAGCTTTATTAAAAAAATAACGATTATATCTCCAACTTTTTATATCATGATTTACTATGATGCCTCTTCCTGCCATTCCATATTCTTCATAACCTTCCTAATGAGGTAATCTTATCATGAAAGTATTATCTTTAGAGGATGTTGTTAACATTTTTTTAAGATATTCAGGACTTGAAATCAAGATTCTTCGTTTTCCATTAAGATAATATTCACATAAATCACCATATTTTTTATAAAGTAATGCAAAAAGTTTTTTATTATCACCATCATATAAATAACTACATTCTATAAAGGGAAGAGGTAATGGTCCAGGTAATGGATTAGGACGCGTAAAATATTTATAATAGAATCGAAAGACGTATACTAAGAAAGTAAATACGAATATAATAAGGAAATCAATAATTTTAAGAGAAACAATAATATTGTAGATGGCCATTTTCTAAAAAGTTTTTTTTTTTTTTAAAAAAAAAAAAAAGAATTTTTAGAGTTGTTTTTTTTATGAAAGTATGATTTGTTTAAATAGTTATGCTAATGATTAATAATCGTTAAATGATGTAATAAATGATGGAATTATTATTGTTAAAAAAATTTCAATTGATTTAGTTATTAATTAATCTTTGCGGATCTGCTTTAGGAAATTTTAGTCGAATCGTGAGAATATTTAGTCGAATCGTGAGAAATAAGATTCTTATCGGACGTGAGTTAAATAAACAGAAACATACAATGAGATCTCGCATTAGAGTATTATATGGATATGCATGTCACAAATTGTAAAAAGAAATTAAATAATTCGTAACATGATCTTTCATTATTTCCTTGTCAATGCAGTGCGACAAAAAAAAAAGTTAATAAAATTTTTATTTTAGAAGTTTTTAGAGTAGATCACTGAGTAATTGTCTACTTAAGTTTTTTTTTATGCATGAATTCATTTTATTTTTAAAGGTTTAAAATATATTTTGTCAGAGAATCGATTTCATGATAATTTTGAAATTATGACATCATCATCATAAAAGGATTTTTTTCTAGATGGGATTAGTGTGAATTGCCAAGCCATAACTAGGACGTTTAAATTTACGAACCAATAAGGTACTAAAGTTTATATGATCGTTTTGGATTTTTTTCGAAGTGTGATTGAATCTGTGTATTGATTTAGGTAACGTGATAGTCAAAACTTAGTGATTTAAGTCACAGTTTTGATCAGATGGCTAAACCAGTCGATCAACTAAGCAGCTGACTAACGGATGGCTAAATATATATATATTTTTCTTTATTTTTACAAATTCTAAAAATATTCTTGTTTCCGAAATCTCCCAACTTTTCAGAAATTACTTCACTGTTATTGGAACTTTAATAAAGAGACATCTAATTAGTTTCTGAAAAGTTAGGTGATTTCTTATAATAAGATTCGAGAAACGAGCAAATTCTCAAATTTTATGAAAACAGCTGTAAAAAAAAAAAAAATTTTTTTTCTTTAAGTACCTGATTTCAATATAACAATTCAGTTTTTTTGGTCTATTAATGAAAATTCGTTATATGGTTTTTTTACTAGCATACATATAACAGATTTATAAAATCCGTTACATTTGTCTGTTATATAAATACCCGTTATCGATAGTTGACTACATATAAATAAATATTCACTCGAGCATCCAATCAAATTAATTTACCATTATGTGACCTTAACCGGCTTAAAATACCAGTCAAAGCAAACTTGTTTGTTTCTAAGTAAAAAAAGTTTCGACAAATTTAAAGTTAATAATATCGCGAATAGCTAAAGCTAGGGTGATAATAACACAGAATTATTAATAAAATGGCACAATGAACATTTTTGATTAGGCCGCAGAGGGTAGTTTCCTATTGATATTTTGTTATTGTTCATGTGAGATGATCATGTAAAAATTTTTTACCTTGATATTTTTGTCATAAAATGACATCATAATTTATGCAAAATTTCACGACAAAAAATTTCACATGCTAATATAATATGAACAATAACATCAATATTGGACATTGTGAGAAGCGTCAGGATACCCGGCCCCTCGAAATACCCGGTATAGTTTTCTTTTTTACGTATAAATGTATATATCCTTCTTTCTTACACTATTATTTATGTTTAAAGTATAGGACCCCTTGAGATTAGTATATAGTACTAGGGCTGTTAATCGGTGGTCCTTCGGTCCGTCCAGGGACCGGGCCTTTTTAGGACGGACCGAAAGGACCGTCGGTCCTAATAGTAAATATCAAATAAACTAAATATTATCTTGATAATACGCATTTTGAAACAACTATAAAATGTTGTTTTTGGTTAAAATTCAATTACAAACCCCTTAGTTTGTTAAACAAGATTAAACCACGTTTAATGTTTAATGTGAACGGGCTGTTGTTAATGTTAATAAAATGGAGAAATTTATTAATGACAGGCGTGATCAGTTGATTTACAATTTGCACTGTATTTGTGCGAAATAAGGCCTATGGGCATTATTTTGGAATACAAGTTTGAAACAAGCTAATGATTAATTTAGCCGAGAATTTTTAATGATAAAAATTATAATTTGCATTCGACTATTAGCTTGCCTCAAACTCGTGATCCAAACAACGCCTATATGCAAATATAGTATATTTATCAAACCTGAAATAAGTGTAATCTGCAAGTAATGAATGTACCATTATTGTCAAATTATAGATTATCAGTTTTTTCAATATCGGCACACATTGATAAGGATTTATGTATAATGTGGATCATCTGGATTTAAAGATTACAACGCCAAAATATCTCATACTAAATTTGGCTAATTTATTTTGAAAATCAAATTTGCATACTTTCTATTAAGCGTATTACGGATAATTAATTATTGTTGAAACTTAATGAAAAAATTATTGTTGTATTGTGATGTTAAGATAGTAATACTAGTAAATTTAAAAAATTTCATCATACTGAATGGCATAATTCTAATAGTATTCAAACTACGATTTGAACTATATTCAAACTATCACAAACATGCATGTCTGCAAGTCATGACAGTGTTGAATGACAATTCGAATAGCGATTAGAGTAATACTCATTCAACATTATGAAATTTAATTTTATCAGTATAGATAAATGCCACAAACAGGAATTTTGGTAGCTATAAATAATAATATAATAACGCCAAATGAAATCTTGAAGTTTTGTATCTTTAACTATTTCGGGCTGTTTTGTGTTTAAATAAAGTCTTGGTTTACTGAAGACTTACCATTCTAAATTTTAATTTTACAAAATTTTTTTTTCCTGCTAGCAGGTTTTTTTTTTTTTTTTTTTTACATAACTTACGTATATAATTTTATGTTGCTTATAAAATACGTATAAAACTTTTATGCTATAACATTTTACCGATTCAATTTTTTTGATTTTAACTTGGAAATAACCCGATACTAGTAGTCTACTTGATTTTTTATATTTTTTTTTATTAAATATATTAAGTTTATAAATTTTTAAGTATTTGACAGACATGTAAATGCTAACAATATTTTATTAATAATATTTGTTTTCTATACAAGTAACATCTAATCGTTTTGTTAATTTTTTCATATATTAAGACAATTCTTGTCTTGAATCAGTACAAGATTGAACATTTGGCATTCCCAATGATGATTATATTATTCAATCAAATTATCGAATCTTAAGTAGTTAAAAGTGACAAAATATCTTTTTAACTGATTTTATCTATAATGTTCATATTTATGAAGTTAATTAAATGAGTTATTTTGCTATATTAATATACTATATTATTTTCTAATCCATAATTTATGTATAACTAAAATTATCAAACGTATTAATATCATATAAGCAAATATTATTAATTTGAAAAGCTTATTGTAATTCTTTATACTGACAAAAAAAGTATTATATTGTTCATCGGTCCGTCAGGTCTAGCTATATTCGGTTCTATTTCAGTCCTGGACCACGTCCGATCCAGTTTTTTAAAAGACTGGGCGGTCTTTTAACCAGGACGGACCGGACAGACCGATTAACAGTCCTATATAGTACTATAGCCCCTAGAAATATAGTATGTCCCTACCTGCCCTAAACTCGATTCGACGATCTGAGATAGTTGGTATCTTAAAGATACCAAAGAAACTATGTCGAATATATCAAGTATCTTAAAAATATCAAATATGCTAGAAATCTTTAGGATAGCAAAAATATCAGCGATATTAAAGATATCAAAGATATCAAATATAATTAGTTTAGAAAAACTAGTTAGTACTTGAAAATTTCGTAACAATAGTGTGAAAGACGCAGTAATGTAAAAGTATAAATATATGACCTCTTTTCGTTCAAATAAAGCTAGCTCAAGGAGTTCAAGAATAACCTTCGAAATAAGAGTAAAAGTGTTAGTAGAGTTTCCCTTGAATTTTCCTATTGAAAGTTACCAAAATTAAGACAAACTTCCCTTCGAAACTTTGATATTTTCGTAACTCCAAAAATTCCTTCGTATTTCACCATAATATCATAAAACCTGATTTCGTCAACTAAAAACAAAAGAATAAAAGGAATTGACAAAAACAATTTCAGAATTAATATAAAACCTGATTAGATCACTGATTACCTTATTTATCCACCCCGCTAATTAATTGCCGTACTCCGCCAACACGTGGGATCATCCTCAAACCGGATCAGAAAATTACGTCAATCCCAATCGGCAACCTGCTCTTGTCCCGTGATACCGTGAACAAAGTTCAAGACTGAAATCGACCACTTCCACCTAAAGCAAAGAGAAAAGATATTAATTACTGTCTATCTAAAAGATGAAAGTAAAACCGGAAATATATATAAGCAATACTTATCCTATTTCGGAACCGCCGCAGCAAGACCTTAAGCCCTAACTCTTGGACCAATTCAATCAACGCCTCTTTCTTGCCTACCACGCTAGGATTTAAGTCTTGTAGAGATATAGTATTAGTAGTTTAGGATAGAAAAGCTAGTTAGTTATAGATATTGTTAGTTGCCAGGAACATTCTACATCCCCACAACATACAAAAATAACAGAAAAATTTTTTTATTGAAGTTAATGTCCATCACGTGTTGCGTAGCAGCACATTGAATTGACATTAATTTTGATGAAAAAAAATTCCTTGTTATTTTTCATCGTACGTCCAATATCTTATAATTTATTGATTGGTCAAAATAACAGGGTGGAAATTTTTGTAAATGCACCATTTCAGATCTTGAATTGATCTGTTGTGCCTGAAGTTAGCATTTGCTTGAAGTTGCAACTTCAAGCACTTGAAGCTATACTTGCCTAAAATTACCTGCTAACGCGTGCAAAATGATCTAATTTCAGGGGCTTTTCAGTCAAGTGCAATTTCAGGCACCTGAAATTAACTTCAGGCAGTGTCAACTTCAGGCACTACAACATTACCCAGTATTTATTTGTGCGAAACTTAGATTTAAATTAGAATTTACTACAGTATATGATCTGACTATGTTTCCATACCAATAGTATCCTCGACGTCAAATTTCTCATCTTTACAGTCATGGCTTTCAATTTCACCAATTCAATTAGAGATAATTTCAAAAACTGAAGATAATAAATGTTTCACATAATGTCTCCTTTATGTTATTTCAGCAAGTAGACTCCAAGCCAAAATCATCGTAGAAAAATTAATTCCCTTATGATAATAAAAAAATCTATTTCTACAAAAACCTTATAGTTACATATCATGTTGCCAATGACGCACCACTTTAGTGTGAATTTTAGTCACAATTAACTACCAATTAACTTGAGCTTTCAGATATTGTGATTGACATACAAATTATATCGTCCATTGTGCCTAATTTTATTTCATTAAAAATGGTTAAATCATAAGCTATCTACGCATTTTACCCAAGTTTAGTTATGCATACTTTTCCTCTTTGTTGTAACTCGATAGACCTGTTTATATTTCCCAAACAAACATATTTTAGTTAGCATCATTTCCCTGCACGGCACGCTTTGATAATGAAAGTTAAATTTATCTGAGAATGTATAATCAGAGAAGCAAGATGCACAAACCCTTATTATGATGCATAATCAACAGTGACACTACCTTTAATAAGTAATGATCTCATTAACGTAAACTTGGTTATTTTTTATAATTTCCGAATTACCATGTACGTACGTTGTGAAGTTTCGATTTGCAGGGGTTTGCTATATAATCACTAACTACCCCTGTACTTAACTATAACTCTATTTAAAAATACTTCAAGACCTCTAAACCTTGAGCTGTCAGGCAGAAAGAGGCGTGGAAAGACTTGGTCTGGGTCTCAAGGTTTGGAAAGTCTTGTTACGGCAGAGTTGGGATTGAAATAAGTATTTCGGATTTAATACTTCTTGTTGTAATTTAGTAACTTCGGTCACGAGGTAGTTATTGTTTGATATAAGGATTCTGGTATGATTTCTGAAAGTTATACCCGCCAGCTCATCTTACCAACCCCATATTCCCGACAGAGTATTTTACCTACAGCACTTTTTGTTGACAGAATCTTTCCTCGACATACCATGTTTTCGACATCCCCTTTCCTAGAAATCTCATATTTTCGACAAGACATTTATCTGACATGACATATTTCTAATTTGACTTTTCAATACACTAAGTTTTATTGAATACACTTTTTCCGACAAGAATGACAAACCCAGTGATCATTACATCACGTGAAATCATACAGTTACGTCATTTGTTTACTAGCACTATCAACCCTAACCCTAATTTAGGCCGAGTGCTTAATCATGTGATGTGATGAACACGAATATATCACTCTACCTATTTAAACGAAATTCTAATCTGGAAAAGATCTTGACAGAAAAATGATGTCAGAAACATGTCATGTCGGAAAAATGTTCTTTCTGAAATACGTCATGTCAGTAAAATGTCTTTTCAAAAATATGTCCTGTCAAGGAAAGGAGAGGTCGAAAACATGGTATGTCAAGGAAAGATTCTGTCAACAAAAATGCTATAGGTGAAACATTCTGTCAGGGGATATAGGGTTGGTAAAATGAGCTGGCGGGTAACTAGCTTTCGGGGAATCAAGATACAATAGATATAAGAGGTAATCGATGCGTTAATCAATGTAGGGTTTATTATAAATACAGTAAATGGATTGACGGCTAATCTCTTTCTATTCTACTGCTTATTTTGATTACTATGATTTTGGTATTTTATTAGGGGCAAAGATAAGTATATATTTTTATTTTAATAAGAGAAAATAGTACAAAGGGATTATGAAGTTCTATAGCTAACACTTCTACTCTAATTTCGAAGATTACTAACTAGAACTTAACTAAATAGGACTACTTTGAACTTAGTGGAACTATTCTACACTGGTACAAACTACTCTTTTCTTCAATGAACTTACGGCCCTTATCACAGGTCAAAATTGTACACATTGGTATAATATCGGGTACCCGATATGTATAGTATATGTAGACGATATATCACTGATATGTGTAAGATATATTTATACACATACCCGATATGTACCCGACTCATGTCGCATATCGGACACATGTCGGACACATATAGTACACATATAGTACACATGCCGTACACATACCGTATATATATCGCATATATAAATTCTGTAATATATCATGTACCCGATATGTACTCGATATAAAGTAATATCAAGAAAGAATAAATTCGAATATTCATATATTTTTTACAATCACCTAATTATCACTTTGCCATAACAATAATATAAAGCAATTTAATAAAAACTTTATTTTTTTTTATTTATTTATTATAAACAATTCTCTAAAAATCAGTTACAATTTGGAATATAATATACAAACCTATAACTAATGAAACACTAGTAATAATACAATACTAACAAAGGCAAAAACACCCAACGACCATAATTACTAAAAAAAAAGAAAATTTTCAACAAATCAGTGACAAAACACCTAAAGCAACTATAAAGCTACACGAAAATGCCCAAGAAAATTAACAAAGTACCCAAGATAAAATCTATAAAACACTCCAAAACAAACATCAAAATCGGCGACAAGACATCTGATGCTCTACAAGACCCTCCAAAAAACACCAAAACAATATCAAAATCGGCGACAAGACAGACAAGACATCTTATGAGGCAACCACGAACTCGCACAGAGAGCACTCAAAAAAACTGACAGGGCCTCCAAAATGAACTCGAAGCAATGTCGAATTCAGCGACAAGACACCACGTAATCACAAGAAATGCCCAAAGAAACAAAAAGCACCCAAAGCAAAATCTCGAAACAACATTAAAATCAGTATGAGACAATTACGAAATCACGCGAAGAACCTAAAAAACAGAAAAACTAAAGAACAGATAGTATTTAGAACTAGGGCGCGTTGACAAAAATATGACAAGAAAAAAGCACCAAACTAATAGCACTAGCGACTTATAATATACCGAAATGGTCGACTCTAATGACGAAGCACTGACTAACGACTCCAACGACGAAATCTGAAACCGTTGCTCCAAAATGGACGGCACCAACGACGAAGAAAAGTTACTCCAAATGGACGATGCTAATGACGGTTATTTCCTAAAAAGTGTAACAGGGAAAAAGTAAAAAAAAAGATAATACAGGTATTAATAAAAATAAATTTAAATGAAATAATAAAATAAACTTAAATAATTATTATTAAATTAAAAAATAAATAAGTATAGTAAAAAAGAATAAACGAAAAAAAAATAAATATATAAATAAAAAAAATCACATGGATCTAATCTAAATCTACTGTAGAACCGATAATAAATAATAATAAATTATTAATAATAAACCCGGCGGCAAAAAAAATTAAAAATAAATTAATAATTATAAAAAAATTTAAAATAAATACAAAAAAAAATAATAAATAAAAAATCGAAACAAAAAAATTAAAAAAAAATAAAAAAAAAGCGAAAACAGTAAAAAAAAAATTTAAAATAAAATATAAAAAAAGAGACGCAATAAAAAAATAAAACAAATTGATAAAATAAAAAAAAAAATAAAAAAAAATAAATAATAAATAATTTAAAATAAAAAAAATTTAAAATTAAAATTTAATAAAAAAAATAACCGTTTATAATAAAAAAAATAAAAAAATTTAAATATGTAAAAAATGATAAAAAAAATAAAAAATTGAAATAATAATAAATTAAAAAAATTTAAAATATATAATTTAAAAGGGCATTAGTTTATGGCGACTCGTCACTATGGTGATCCTGTGATCGACAATCAAAATCGATCACATGAGTCACATGACGACCAATTTGCGAAGAGCAAATCAGCATACACGTGATTTACGGGACCGATTTTGATCGATCGATCATCTAAAAATATCACGTAACGAAACTACAAGTTAAAAAAAAAAAAGAGCGAATCTATCTATCCCTACGGGGTACAACCCAAACCTTTTTTATTTTTTTTTAATAAAAAAATTAACGATCCATAACAATACATAACTATACTTTATTTATATAAAAAAAAAAAGAGCAAATCTATCTATCACTATCGGGTACAACCCAAACTTTTTTTATTTTTTTTAAAAAAAAAATCAACGATACAAAAAAAAAATCCTAATCTAAAAAAATACTTCACCCAGCCCCATGCACCCATAACAGAGCCCCCAACTCGACCGATTTCCCTTTCTCAGATCAGGAACGAGACTCCAAGAACGACTCCAGAATGACGACTTCAAGAACGACGACTCCAAGAACGACGACTCCAGAATGATGACTCCAAGAACGACGACTCCAAGAAACAAAGCACCTAAAAAAAGAGAGAAGTTAATACCCATAACCAAAAAAAAAATAGTAAAAAAAAAACACAAACTGACAAAGGTCTTAACCCCCAGTACTACGACAATTCCAAGAACGACGTCTCCCAGAACGACATCTCCCAGAATGACGACTCCCAAAAACGACTTTAAGAAAAAATAAAAAAAGAGAGAAGTTAGTACCCGTAACAAAAAAAAACTAGTAAAAAAAAAAAAACACTTACAGTAAACCGACGAAGATCTAGACTCCCATTCTAAGAACTACACCAAGAATGATGACTCCAAGAAGAATGACGGCTACAAAAAGAACAACGGCTCCAAGAAGGACAACTCCAAAAAAAGAAGCAACTAAAAAAAAAAAGTTGTAAAAAAGAAAAAAAAAACTATAGGCAAATAAAAAAAAAACCTCCACTAGCACTTATCTAAAAACCGCCCAGCTCTATTTCACGTCTTAACATAAAGCCAGCTACAAGAATACGAAAGAAGGCATCCACGAGACAAAGAAAAGAGACCAACCCTACCCATTTCGCAGCTCAGCTCCGGTGAAGCCACTGCTAACGCTTTTCTGTCCTCGAAGCCAATTTTAAATGAAAAGACCCCCAACCTCACCTAACGCTTTTCCGTCCTCAGAACCAAGTCGAAGCCCGAAAAGACCTAAAGAAGAGAGAAGTTAGTAACAGCAACAAGCGAAAAAAAAAGAAAAAAAATCATATACTTATCTAAAGATAGCAAAAGAAATACAAAATTTAGATTGCGCAAAATGAAAAAAAAACAAAAAAAAAATCTATTTACCTGTAGATCTGATCTAGACGAATCAGGTATCTAGACTGAATCGGGTACCTGGAGACTAGCTACCGGTATATGATCACCAATCTTAAATCTGATTGGCTGATCATATGGGGTCAACATTTATAATTTTCCAATTTAAAAACGTTAAAAAAAAATTATAAAAAAATTATTAAAATAAAAAAAAACAAATAATAAAAAAAAACAAAATTAAGAAAAAAAACATTAAAAAAATAAAATTAAATAAATAAAAAATAAAAAAAATTAAATAAAAAATCATTTTCAAATAAAAAAAAATTAAAAATTATTTAAATAAAAATAAAAAAAAGTGAAAAATTATTATAAATAAAAAAAACAATTTTAAAAATAAAAAAATTAAATTATTAAATAAAAATAGAAAAAAAAGTAAAAAATTTTAAAATTATTATAAAAAAAATAAAAAAAAACAATAAAAGAAAAAAAATTAAAAAATAACAAAAAAAACCATTAAAATAAAAACAATTAAAATAAAAGATAAAAAAAACAATTAAAATAAAACTGATTAAAATAAAAGATAAAAAAAAAAAATTAAAATGATTCTAAATAATGAAAAAAAATAATACAATTTAAATAAAAATTTAAAAATTAAAAAAAAATAAAAAACAATTAAAAAAAATTAAACGGTTAAATAAAAAAAAATCAAATAATTAAAAAAAAATTAACTGATTTAAAAAAAAAACAATAAAAGTAAAAAAAAACAAAAATTAAAAAAAATAAAAAAATTGGTAAAAAAAATTAAAAAAATAAAAATTTAAAAAAAATCTAATAAAAAAATAAAAAATAATAATAATAATATTTTGTTGTATATAGTGCAGTCACGCTAAACCAGAAACAATACAAGTATATAGAAAAATAAAAATAAATAGAAATTTAAAAAAAATAATTAAAAAAAATAAAAATCATTAAAAAAAAAAGTTTAAAAAAAAAGTAAATAAAAAAAACGTGGTTGCTTTATTTATTTATTTATTGTTTCTTGCGCATATATGCAATATGGTAGGAATAAAAATTCCGGCCTTACTATGAGAATAACCAGAATTTACTTTTATTCCCACTATTGCATATATGCACTATAGATGCAATCCGTTATCTATCGCTAGTTAATACTGTATTTATCGGGTACCCAATATATTTCAAATTAAAAAAAAATTTAAGTAGTAAAAATTAATTTTTTATATCATAAAGATAAATTTTTTTGAATATATAGAATATATGCATTGTAAACAATGATTTAGAATTATAATATATGTAGATTTAAAAATTATTTTTATTACATATACACATCGGGTACCCGATATATCCAAACTATACGATATATGTATGATAGGTCACCAATATGTAGTATTTTATATATTTTTCAATTATAGTAATATGGTACCCGATAGATACACGATATATTAGTTTTTGACCTGTGTATATACTTTTTATGACAGACTAAAAATCAATTCGATGGATTCGATTGAGTCTATGAACTCTTTCGACTCCATAGAGTCTTTTGACTCCATTGACTTTTTCGACTCCATCAAGTCATGGCCTAACTATAAATGGTAATGCTAAGATGTAATATTTAAAAATAGAAAAAATATACATATATAGAAATAAAAAAATAAAAATAGACATTGAGCACAGCCTCAACTTCTGATTACATAGGTCGGATTTGCCCTTCACAACGTACGTGTATTTAGATCTATTTTACAATCAACTGTCTTTGTTTTACGCTTGCTAATAAACAATTTGAGTCTATTGGTTGTTTGTCTTGCAAAGCTAAAAAAGCCTAAAGAACAAATTTGTTCTTAACCCCTTTGAGTTAGCATCTTCTGAAAAAACTTTCGAAAAAAAATAATTTATTTAAAAGTAGAAAGATTAAGTACATGTAGTTGATAAAATAACTTATTTTTTGCTAAAAAGTATCTAGTAAGCAGTATTGATCCCAATGCAATTATTGCAGACATCTTATTGGTACAATTGAAGATTTCAACGACTTGAGAAGTATAGTGTCTTGATTGATTATAGCTGTAATTCTAATATGTTCAAAATAATAATAAAACTTGCGTAATTAAATTTTTTTTGTGTTTTATAAAACATAATAGTTAATTAGTTCTCTCTAAAAAGTTTTATTTTGTCTGTGTCTATCTTCTCGACATGTTTTTGTTGTCTTTAAGTAAATTATCAAATTCTTGTTCGTTTCAGGCAATATTTTTATTCGTAAGATAATATTCAATTAACTTTAAAGGTACATCATGAATATCATATTATAGAAAAATATCTTTTTTTAGGTCAGAATTTTTTGTAAGAAGTTTTCAATAATTTAATTGAGTCTTTAGTAGAATTGAAGCTAGAATTTATTGCAATTTTTTAATTGTTCTATTATTGATATTCCTTTATATTTCAAGTGGTGTAGAATTTTTTTTTGCTGAATAACTATTAATTTTCTGTTAAAAGTCCTAAATAATAAGTTTATAAAAGCTCTTTGATCTATCTTTCAAAACATAATCTCTACCTTTAATACTAAAAGTAGCACCATTACCTAAAGCGAAGATAATAGCTTTGTAGTGATCAAATAACAGTGCTTCTATCTTTTTGATCAATGCTAGTCCTTACTTAAATTTTTTAGTATAGAGCCTTATTTGCAGAATTTTTTATAAAACTAATCAAAAAATCCTATCTTCTTCAAATAGAAATACGTAAGCTTGCTAAATTTGATAAATTTTAATCATTTTTAGAACTTCTCGGTAGCTAACCTAATATTTGAGTATGAAAGTTATAGTAATTACTTATTTAAGGCTTTGATATAGGTGCTGTGTAGAATTGAGAAATAATTTCTTAGTTGTTAGAAACCTTAAGTGTTAGATAGTTCACTTCAATTTAAGCACATGCATTCTCTTTTTTGATAATTAAAAGGAGTTTTTATGTTTAGTTATTTTAATAGTGAGCAATAATGATGCAATTATAAAAGGTTTTTTATGACTGCTTTATGATGTTAAATACTTAGAAAGAAGTTATATTATTTAAACACTATAGCTCAACTGAAACTGTTACTGTTATATTAACTTGTTAAATTTTAAAACTAAGAACAGAGTTACAAATAGCAATTATAAAATTATCAATAAAAATAGTCGAGTTTTTTGAAGCACTTTTTAAATAAATTTGAGAACAAATCAATGCAAATGCTAGCAAAAAGTGAGTCTAGAGCATTATGCTGACCTTAAAGAAAAATGTTGCTTTACAACTTATTCAAGATAAGCACTATAATTACTTTGCTGAGCAATACAGCCAACTAAATGATGTTCTAAATAATATTATATTAGACCGAGTAAATTAAATTGTAGATACTGAATAAATTAATAAAAATGGCATTATTACTTTGGAGGACATAGTAACTTATGAAATTAACAATAATTACAGTATAACCGATGAATATCTGGTGATCACAAAAAGAAAAGGATCTCTGTAAAGGGGTCTTTAGGAGCTTGTCTGTATGAGAAGAAGGTTGTGAAATAATAACAATAAGGACTCTTGAAAATGAGATATATAAATTAAACCTCAAAAAATAAGGCAAGATGATAAGTCTATTTATGAACATTTTAATGATCTCAATCTAGTTCCCTAATAAAAAGCTTCCTAAGAAAAAATCTTTTATAAAGTTTTAACTAGGTCATAGGTTGCAATTATCTAGGAGATTGAAACGAGTGAGTTAACCAATTTATTGGCTTTTGTTATAAAAACCTTATTAAAGAATGATAATTAATCTAAAAAAAATGTTGGTCTTTTAGATTGTTTATTCATCTAGAATGTCCTTTAGCTTGCTATAGATAATTTTTCTTTTTTTTGTTGTAAGAGATAAGTTTTTCTAAATCCAGCAAATATTAATCTTTATTCTTTTCACATATACATGTTTAATCCTAATATTTCACAATAGACGCACCGAATATTATTGGTTTTAGTTTTAACTTCTCTGATGTAATAATATTCAACCTATAATTGATACTAATGGAAAAATTTTTATTTTTCGTGGATATAACTATACTTGTTATAATAACAACATAGCCATTATGTATAATGATATGAATATATTTGATACAACAATGACATTATCCATATCCTATAATAATCCTACTAGTCAAATTGGGTTATACTGTTACATTATTACTATCTGGTATTTTCATTTATATTGGTGGTGATGATATTTTGACATCTGTTAGTATGAGTGAGGTATGGTTATATTGTATATCTGTTGGGGGTTTTTTTTTATTCTTTTCTATTTTAATTATAATTTGATTTAAATCGAATTCAGATTCTAACCTTTGATACAAAACTTACAATTGGTCCACTAAAGTAAGTTTATAAATAATTAGATATTATTATAATTACTGGTAATTTTTTATATCAAAAAAAATTTACAAATATTTGTTCATACATTATTTAGATATCTATTGGTATTTTTATTCAAAATTATATTGGACACAATTAAGTATGCTACAAAATTATATAATACTAAATTTAAATATAAAATTAATATTTTACCAAAATTCTTTTTTGTTAGCAAAAAATAGAATTATTATTATATATTGAGGTCCTCAAGCAGTTCCTTATCTTGCTGAATCATTTACAAATACCTGATTGTGGTCTATTCCAAGTGTTTCCAAAACAAATGTTCCTTTATCACTTTCATTTTATTCTGCTACAATTTATGGAGATTATATGGGGGCTCGTCAGTAGAAAGGTGGTAGTAAGTTTTTAAGTAAAAGTTTTTTAGACTTTGAACTAAAATATCTCAATAACTACTAAACTAAATTTAATAATTTTTTTTTATTTTAATTATATATAGTTATAAAATTAAAATAAAAAAAAAATTATTTAATTTTGATATAGTAGTTATTGAATTATTTTAATTTAAAATTTAAAAAAAAAGTGGTAAAAACTTTCTACACCTTTTCTACTGACGAGCCCCCATATGTTTATTGCATTTGGTAATTATTATTATATTTTTTTTTATATAAATATTTAATATTTATTTAAGGATTTATTTATATGTACCCTAAGGTACATGTACCCTATCATGTGACTTTATATAATACTATATATATATAGTAAAGTTATTTGTCACAGTTTATGTATCACTAAACCAATCAGATTTCAGGATCTCATGTAACATAACATGATCAGAAAATTCAAACAAACATTTGTTAAAAAATCGCTTATTACGCAAAATCTGCATAGGAAACCACCTTCCGTGCTCTAACAATAAGTTTTACTTGAGCGATTTTACTATATATCACAAACCCTAACTCTAAACCTAGGTGCTCACCCTAATCCTAAAGTAACAAAAACTAAACTTTATCGATGCAGAGATGATCTGCAGGTGATATTATTGCATGCGTTAATTTATAGCTTTATATATAACATTACGGTAATATGCAGTATAGTACAACTAAAAATTCATGTACATATGTATGTACTCTCCAGTGATTTTACTATATAGTCTACTACCTTAATACGCATAGCACTAACCCTAACATATAGACTTTGCTAATAATATAAATGACGTGGAATATACTATAATATGGTCAATCATGCTTTACATAACTAACACTAACGTAATACTAATATTAAAATCTACTTAATAAATGCTGATGTCAAGTTTCGATTTGCATTAAATAACTAACTCAAATTCAAGATTATTGATCGTATGATTGAATTCAACTTTAAAGTTGCAATATTTTCAATTCAATCTTAGTACAATTACTGACTTTGAACATAACTATTGACATAACTTTTTGTCCATTAATCATTTCATTCAGTATGTCTGAAGTTGATACCCGCCTGAAGTTGCAATTTCAGGTGCTTGAAGTTGCACCTTACTGAAGTAGCTCCTGAAATCAGATAATCTAGCTAGCAGTTTTAGGCAGGTATAATTTCAAGCACCTGAAATTGCAACTTCTAGGTGGATGCCAACTTTAGACATGACATACTACTACCTGCTGGCTCTTTCATCTTTCTGATACAATCTTGTTATTGGTAAAGCACGAAAAATTTAGCATGATTTTCTTTCCAAAATCATCATTAAAGAAACCCAAAAAAATCATTAGAAAGTTCGTTCAAATTTTACCAATAACCAACAACACTACAACGAAATCCATACTAACCTGCAGTAACGAACTTCATATCCAGGCAACACAAAAACAAAAACGACATGTAGAACCACGGACTAAACTCAACATAGAACAAACGTCCTTGAAAACGTAAAAACGACACGAACTTACGCCATGAAAAGCAACGATATGTTACTGCCATAAACGACGAAATCAACTTCCACAGATGACGACGGCACCTACACAACGACACGGAACTACCCTTATGATAAAATCCGCAATCCCAAGAACACCTAAACAGTGACGCACCTACATGACGATATGAAGCGACTATGAAACTGGCAATTCCAGTGACGTCGCACATTCATAAGTATCTAAGGTAAACAAAAAGGTTAGCTATGATAGCAAAAAAAAACAACAATGATCAAATGATAATCATTGTTTATATATCCTATGATTGTTATGTTATACAGGATCTAGGGTACAAAAAATTTTAGTATACCCTTAGGGTACATATATATTAATTTTTTATTTAATTATCATAATTTTAGTCAAACTGCAGTTATATCAACTGCAAGAGTCAGTCATATTAATAGGGTGGCAATCAAATCGCCGACAATTACTTCACAGACATCAACCTACACCAACAATCATTTTACTGACAAGCTTTTTTTACCGACACAAAATTCGCCAACACTTGATTTACTGACAAGTTCCTTTTCACCGACAAGTTGATTTTACCGACACATACTTCACCGACAGTTACATTTACTGACAAAATCAACTTACCGACAAGCTCATTTTACCGAAAATAGAATATACCAACAAGCATGTTCTACCAACAATACAATTTGTTGACAATACGATTTGCCGACAATACAATTGCTGACAATACAACTCGTTGACATATGAGACCACAGCAATGTAATAAACTACTAATGTTTTTTTTCGTCTGTCTTATAGGGTTATGGTAGGGTTTGGGCATAGATTTCATATTTATAGAGTATATGTGGATTTTAGCAGGGCTTATAGGTTCAAATCGAGACCCTATAACTTTAGCATCAATCGTGATACTTAAGGCATCTGGGGAATTGTTTGTTAGCGAATTATTTGTCTGTAAATTGCATTGTTGGTAGAATAATCTTGTTGGTAAATTCTATTTTCGGTAAAATGAGCTTGTCGGTAAGTTGATTTTGTCAGTAAAATTAACTGTCAGTGAAGTGTGTGTCGGTAAAATCAATGTGTCGGTGAAAACATGCTTGTCAACAAATTGAGTGTCAGTGAGTTATTTGTCGGTAAAAAAAGCTTGTCGGTAAAATGGTTGTCGGTGTAGTGTTATGTCTGTGAAGTGATTGTCAGTGAAATAATACGAATCCATATTAATAATGTTTATATTCTTGACATAACAGGCTATACTTGGGTTACTATGTTTAATCCTATTCAAAAAATAATATAACTTAAATAATTCTATTCCAATGAATAATACAACTTCAAATAATTATTTATTTATTGAAATCATTGTTAGTTCTGATATAATTGTACTAGTATTGGGAATTTTACTTTTTTGCAGCTTTTTAATCTATAAAAGGCGATATAAACATCCGAAAAAAATTTACACCAACTTCTGGCAGCAATGCTTATAAATAAATTATTCGTATATAATATGTTGGTTTTAAATAGTATTTTAAAATCAATTGCAGATTTTGAAGTCGATTCTGAAGGTACTTAGTTTCTTTTGCTAGCTGTAATAATCATATAACAATTTACATAAACTTTTCATGTTCATATTTAAATGCTGCTAAAGCGAAAATATTCTCAAATAGAGTTTAAGAATTTATTTTAATATTTCATGTTAACGAGAAATTTTTCATATATTATTGATTTTAGAACTAAATAATAAATCTATTAAAAAATTATTGTTTGCTCAAATAACTCTGATAATAATACTGTATATAAATTTGATAACAATACAGTTATATATAATATCAAATTCTATATAAGGCTATGCAAATTAAATTAGTTGATTCTCATTACATGGGACAAGCAAATAGGACCCAGCCGGCCGGCAAAAAATGGTATATTTAAAAATTTTTTAATATAAAAAATTTTTATACCTTTTTTTTTAACAAGAATAAAAAAAATTTTATATAAAAAAAAATTTTAACTTCTCCAAAAAAGTGACCTGGCCGGATAATGAGAAACAATTTTATTTGTTTGCATGGGCTAATCATCTTAAATTTTAAAAAAATTCATTAATAAACTTATGAAAAGCACTTCTATATAAGCATATTATAATAAAATTTTTATAATCTCAATTTTTTTTTGCATAAACAGACCGAATAATTATAGAGGAGTACGACTATATTAAATTTAAAATTTTATAATAATTAATTTTAATTAGTTAATTTATTTAATATCTAGAAATTAGTATGCTATATTTTTTAATTTATATATAAAATTGACTATGCAGTATTTAAACTATTATTACTTTAAAAATTTTTATTTAACAGTTAAAAAGTAAATTGCAGATAAAGTTATACAACTCATAGTAAAACTTGGCAGAAAATAACTATTACTTTCATGTAATTATATAATCCCAAAAGTTTCCGACAAAAAAAAAGAAAATTGCTAATGCTTCAAGATCTACTAATAATTTTATCATAATTAGGACCGTAGAACAACTTGATATATAATTTCGTTAGAAGCACAAGAGATATAAAATAGGACTTTCATTGTAAGTAATCTGCATCAAGTACTATAGAAAACTATAATAACTTTTGACAGATTCTGATATAAAATTATACTAGATTTTATACATTTCTTTCACGATTTATGTCTTAATAATTTTTTTTTGTTGTGTGATATTTTAACATTATTAAAAACTAATTAAATTGGATATCTCATATTGTAGCATTATCGATCTATAAAATATCTCTATGATCAAATCATTCTATTCACATCACCTAAAGAGTTATAATGATTGAAATTAGCCAATAAGCTTTATTTCTTATCGCAAATTCCAGTTAAGAAGTTTTTAAATTGTATTTTTTCAACAAATTGGAAGTTTTTCACAGAAAAAATATTTGCAGTTATATTGTTATATTAAAATTAGTGCTCGCTATTGTTTTGTAGCAATTTTTTTGGGAAAATTATCAGAACCTCTGGCTGATGATTTTAGCTTATGTATCTCTTGTCAAAATACCATCTTATTAAATGATTTCGATCAGAATTAGAATTGGGAATGAATGTAGCATACAGATAAAATTGTCTTCTTGTCATTTTTTTATTAGTGTTGTCATGATGATATACAGTATTTTGGGTCATTGTTGACTTTACCTATAAATTTAACTCACTTGGCTAATATCTTGTGCTGGAATATCAGGTACAGTCGCACTCCTATATAAGCACCTCCTATATAAGCACATTTCTTTATAAGCACCTTTATTTCTTGAACCAACTACTATTAAACATATAAAAATTACTTTCTACATAAGCACATTTCTATATAAGAACCCTTTTTATCGGTCCCAATAGTGTGATTATATGGAAGTGCGACTGTACTTCACCAACTCATCACCTTCACTACCGTAAACGGTCATATTAAAGACCTGGGTCTGTTACATTTTCTTAATTTTAAACCCGATAGTAGACCCGGAGGTCTATTGTACGGATGGGGGTCCAGTACCAGGCAATATAAATATAGCATATTGGTACAAGTAATATGTTATTTCACTATTTGAATGGTTATCCTATAGTATACCCAGGTCTTTTATCAGTTTGGATTCTCTAGTATACCCGGGTCTTTTAACTTTTCCAAAAATCTCAACTTATACAGTAGACCCAGGGATGATACATGGGGGATCTACTATCATGGGGGATCTTTTATATGGCCATTTACAGTACTACAGTGACAACAACTTAGTGTATTGATAAAATTGTTTTCACTGTAGCCAAACTTATTTGCTTCTCACTTTATTTTTTTTCTCTCTCTCTAACCAAAAAGCCTCCTTATTTTATTATTTTTGCTTTGCTTATAATTATATTTTAACTCCATATTATTACATTATAAGCTCATCATACAATTAGACTTTTAATTAACTCCTGTATTATATATTATGAAATCCCGGGATCACAAATTGAACTATGACAGTGTCTTGACATATGTTTAGATAGCTGTTTTTTGTATTTTTCACTTTTTTTTTGCTTTCTTTGCAATTTTTTTTACTGCGGGAGAATTTCCATTTATTGGGTCCTAAAGCTGATCCCAATTACATGACATATGGCTAATAGAATAACTACTCCTAGATCTGATTTTCTGCAAAATGCAGAGTGTCGCAAAATTCATAGATTGAAGAGTATTTTGCAGAAATCAGAATTTATCGTAGATAGATGCAGAATTTTGACTAGAATTTGATTCAGACCAATCAAATTTCTTATTTATTTGTATGTAAATTTCATCGGAAACCCTCAGAAGGATAGTTAAATTAGTTAAACCAAAACACGATTGTGGTTTGTCAAGAAGTTCTAGTACATTAGCAATTGGGTTTTTTGCACAAAAAATAGCAATTCTTTTGAGTAAAAATTCACAAAATTTGAAATTTTTTTGTACGAAAATATAAATTTTATTAATGCAGAATTATTGCAGGAATTAGAAGTAAATAACCACAAAATTAGATTTAATTGCTACAGAATCCATTGTCTCTGCCTCATTGGCACATTGATGTAATTGGCTAATCTCTAATAATCTACCCATGATCCCATGATGATTAACCAATTAAATTATATTATTTTTGAAAATATTTATTATTTGTTAATATTAGAACATGAAAAAAAATTCAATATAAAAAAGCTTATAAACTAATAAATATACGCAAAAGAATGTATTGCAAATATTTAGAGACTAGATAGATGTGTGTAGAATGGAATATATGTGATATTTATTACTAACAAGCCCAATTAATTAAAAAATCTCAATATATAAGCCAACACTTTAATTTGCAGTTGAAAATCCAAACACACTACAAGAACCAACCAAACTTAAATATTAAACCTAAATCTTCTGTTAATAAAAAGTTTGTACTTGTTCAAATCAAACAGTTGCAATGAATCTTTATTTAGATCTAACAAAATAAAGCAAAAAAAAACATTTTGAGTTGCCTTGTACAATTAAAATTAAAAAATTTTATTGAATTAATTTAGTAGTTGTCAAAAAATTTTATTTAAATTTAAAATCATAATTACTGTATACCTATATTTCTGTATTTCTTTTTAAGATTTTTAATGTTTTTTTGAAAACTTTAAAGTTTTTGAATAATTACCAGGTCAAACTTGTTTTATAAGTTTATAGAATTAAAATAAATAATTTAAAACTTTAAAGTTTTTGAATAATTACCAGGTCAAACTTGTTTTACAAGTTTATAGAATTAAAATAAATAATTTTTTATTAATATTAATCACATAGTTGTTAAGAAATCTTTGTTAAAAGATATAAAAATATCAATTTTAAAAAGAATTGTCAAATATTGTTTACATAAATGCTATTGTTTTGATTGTCTGAGCACGAATTTCTTTATATCAAGAAAATGATTTATATCCAATATAAAACAAAAGATAATAATTCATCTTTTTTTGTTTATTTTAAACCAAAAAAGCTCTCTTTATAGGTAAAATTTTATGATACACATTTTTTACTTAAAAAATGGAGCTAGTTTTAATGGTAAAATTTGTATTTCCATGAAGATCCGAAGATCCTGTAATTTTTATTAGTTCCTTCAGATTGGTCAATCATTTACAATTATATTTATACAGTTTAGAGTATTTTTAAAAAATTTAACATTTTACAAGCAAAAATAAAAATTAAGAATGTCTCTATCTTCAATGAAGCCCCAAAAGTTACTATGCAAAAGATCCACAAACAAGAGGTATTTTGCTTAGAAGGTAAAATTCTACATATATTATAACGATAGGGCTACATATAATTGCTAAATGGTCGAATGTATTCGACTTAATAAAAAAAAAAAAAACTAACGAACAAACTTCTTTTTTAAATATAGATAAAACGTTTTGCTTAGCTACGTATACAATGTTTTGAACATAGTGTAAAGAACTTTTAATGTGCAAAAGTTGTAAAAATGAAGTTAGTTATAAGCAATAATAACATTTGAAAATTTTAGAAATTACAACAAACTTTGTGTAGTTTAATGGATTTTTCAACAATAAGCGTTAATTATAATATAGTAAACTATAGATTTTGGATCTCATATTACTTCGATATTATATAAATGAAATAGGCTTTTGGGAAAGAATTATATAATTTAGCTCATATGCATAGTAATACATCCACCTGATAAACTAACAGATCGTAGGATCAGGTGTAATGTGAAATTGAAAAAAAATCTCTTGCTGCTCTAACAAAAAAAATTCTTCCAAAAATTTATTATAAATACCCTTTCTTCGCCCATACACTAGCCTCACTTCACCCTACCTCTAACTAATGAAAAGACGGCTTATTTTGGTTGATTTGATTTCACATTACACCAAATCTTATGAGGTGCATTACACCGCATAACATATGTGCAAAATAATATATTTTTTTAGGAAAACATTTATTTATCGTTCTTTTATTATGATAGAGCTAATTTCACGAGCAATTTTTATTGAGTAACATATAACTTATATATTGTATATATAATTATATTGTGTACTTTTTTTAGATGTACAGATTACAATCTTCTTTTTTAGCAGAAAATTTTAACGTCAATTGACTCTTTTCTACCTAATTAACAAAATTACAGAGCCATTTTTACATTACATATGAAAACCAAAATTTTTATTACATTATCTGTATTTATCATTGGAACGAAATTTAAACTGCTATTAGATTTTCTAATTAATATAAAATTTGGCTCAGTAACTTGAATTGTAGAATCCTTTTATCAATTTGTTTAAATTTTAGGATTCTACCTTTTAGTTGTAAAGCCCTGCATCTAAATCATTGTCGCCAATAAAATATTGATAATTAATATGTAATACCGTAATAATGAAGTTTTGACCAATCATAAGCAATATTTAATTTCATGTGCGGAGAGGTGCACGGGTAGATCGTCAACAAACATAAGTTACGTAATCGGTTGCGCAAATAACTCAAATTCTGAAATTAGGCTGATCATGAAGATCACACAACAGTCAGAAATGTATAAATAGCTTGTTAATCATTTTAACGTTATCATTTTTATCAACAATGACGAATATTAAAAATGAAAAATCTTTACCTTTCATTCCGCAGTACCTTCGTGATAGTCCATTAGATATTTATAACAAGACCGCGAACACGCCAATATCACTACCAACTAAATTTAATAAAAATGACCGTGCAAGATGTGTACAAGTAATGGACAAAGAATTGATCATTCGACATGCTGGTAAATTGATATTTGACAAAAAAAAAAAACAAAAAAATTTCTTACACAATTAATAATTTAGGGGGTGGGACATCTTCATCGATTAGAACGGATCATCCTATACCTCGAAATGCTGGTGTCTTCTATTTTGAAATCAACCTTTTAAATGAGTATGTAAAAATAATTAAAATTAAGGATATTATTCATATTTAATTTTGTCCTTTATACTTAGTATATTAAATTATAGTCCGGCTAGTATTGGACTTGCTAGAAAAGGATTTTATCTTGAAAGACATCCAGGTTTGTTTTTTTTTTTTTATCCAATTTCTTAACTTTAAAATCCGAAACTATAAATAGTAATTTAATCCTTGCCTTTCAGGATGGGAAATTAAATCCATAGGATATCACGGTGATGATGGCATGATATATTATGAAAGAGGACATGGAAGTCCATATGGACCTCCATTCGCGACAGGAGACACCGTTGGATGTTGTATAAACTATTGTGATCAAAATATTTTTTTTACAAAAAACGGAGTTAATTTAGGTTTTATTCTTTCTTTTTGGTTTTTCAAAATTTCGATTTAAACAATTTCATAAAGCATTTATTAATATAAGTAATTTTTTTTTTTTAAAGGAATCGCTTGTACAAAAATTTTCGCAAGAAAATTATATCCAGTAATTGGCATGCAAACTTATCTTACTCAAATTGAAATTAATTTTGGCGCTAAACCTTTTAAATTTGATATAGAACATTATGCAAAGGTAGGCTAATACTTCAAAAAATTTTTTTATTTTTTTTTTGTTTTAGAAATTTCAACTTGCTTATCATATTAACGTACTTTTTGGTGTATTTGTATAGTCGGTTTTTACGAAGGCTATGTTGCAACAATATAAATTCTTTACATTCCGTGAATCTGAAAAATATTTAGAAGATAGCGATGAGTTTGTAGAAAGTGATTATGAAACTGATGAATCTGAAATTTTTGAATATCCAATAGATGAGGATGAGTTTTTAGAAAGTGATTGATTTTAATACACTCTTTATCTGTGATACCTATCTCTGTCTGAATCGTGCAAATCATTTATACTATATTTATTATTTTTTATTAAACATATTGTGTTATTTCCTTTCGTGTTTTTAATAGTTTTTTTTTTTTTTTGATAAGAATTATTACATTAACTATATATTCATATTTTAAACCAATTTGCTGTACTAAAGCGCACTAATTATTTATAAGCATTGACATTTTATTTAAATGGTTGATTACTGGATATGTTGATATATCGAGCAAATAAAATAAACTCTTCGTAAAGGTTAAACAAAATTGTTAATTAAGAGTTATCTTGATAACTCAAAAAAATTAACTATAGCTCAATGAAAATCTAGCATTTTATCAGTCTAAATAAGACATGTGGGCTCGTTAATGTTAACAAAACTTATTGCCACTTTCAATGATCTACTCAAAAATCGTCTCTATAAATTAAGTCTTTAGAAAGATAATGAAAGGCCTCTGCTCTAATGAAAAAGAAGTACTAATATCATATATTGGTATTATATCATCATTAGATAACATTTTAGCATTCGAAAAACGTGTATCAGTCCGGGTGTCACAGCGGCTAGATGATATTTAGAACAATCAATAAAGTAAAAATAAACAATTTCAAATTTATACAATAACATTTATTGCTAAAGAAGGATATAAAATTTTAGGGGAATTTTGCGTTTAAGGGCCCGGAAAATTAAAATAAGGATCCAAAGTGACATTTAAGGGCCAAATTTTGAAAAATATTACGATCAAGGACCCAAATTTATCGTAAATAATTAATAAGTTTTTAACATTTGAAATTATATAAATGCAATTCTTTTGGCAGCTAAACGTATTACATTTACACAGTATTGCATTTATTTTCTTAGCGTCTTGCATGTAAAAATTGTAACTACTTTAGTCAAGTTTTAAAAGCAAGTAATTTAACTTTCTCTACGAATACAAATGAATTTTTGCGGTTCTAATTAACTTTCAAAACAATGTGAAACATGTTTTATGACTAGTCTTGGTATAGAATAGACTTAATTAGTTTAGAACCAAATAAACATGATATAAATAAATATCATGCTTAACCTAGTTGAACTATTGGTTGTTCATTAAGCGAAAAAGGGTATAGAATATAAAATGTATGAAATAGTACATACAGTATATACAGTGATGACGTTCAAAGAACCGATATAACCATAACGCAATGTTACTTTGGCCCTTAATTGCAAAATTTGGGCTTTTATATGTTATTTTTACTTTGGACCCTTATTTGTATTTATTTTCATTTTCCGGGGCCCTTATATGTAAATTTCCCTAAATTTTAATATAAATAGCGCATAAAAATTTAATCTATTAACATCGTTTATATATTGTGTTTTATAACCTTGTTTTTATTTGTTAATTACTATTATTTTTTGTACTAAGAGAGATGAACCTTTATTTTATTCCTTTCAAGCCCATTTTGATTTGAAATAGATTTTTTAGTAGCATGATAATAATTTCATCTTTATGAACTTTTCAAGTGTTTAATATTAAATAGACATTGATTTATTGTAGTAGAACAGTTAACGCTAATCAAGAAGCCTAGATAATTTAATGGAATTATTAAACTACACTTACTTCAATGAGCTAGAATTTTACTATAAAAAAACACTTCTTTATTTGGCAGTGGCAAGATAACAAGAAAAATGTTATCAGCATGTAAAAATCATTCTTACTTAAAACCTGGACGATCCAACCACTATAGCACGCTAACCTGGCATACATTTTTCTGGATGCAACATTTCAAATGAAATAAGATATTGACAGATTACCCTTGCAGCTGTATAGGTTAATGCTTGTTTTCATGTCAATGAGCAGGTAACGAATCTCTATAATTATTAAAATCTATAAATCGATTATGTGGTAAAAGCTTATAATAAAATAGTTTATAAACTAATAAAGGCCTTTAAACCACCTATAAACTACAGTATTAAACTATGATATTCAAAACGATTGAGCCTATAAACATCTATAAAAGCTTTTAAAATAACTGTGACGTAAGTCAAATTTGTTTCTTAAAATTGTGACAAATTACTAAATAAATTAAATAGTGGGGAAAAAACGCGATATATATATTTTCATAAGCCTGTAATATCAAAATCATTTGCTTACTATAAAGGATAAAATCATAAATTATATTTTTGCATATGGTGCAAGAAGCCTATACTCAACATGTTTCAATTTTTAAATCACTATAATTTTTTGTACAAGAGGTTTTTTAAAAAACTGACCGGTAACTTTGTAAAGCAATATTAGTTCTATAAATTTGGCAAATATTTTTTTGAAAACCTTCTCTATAAAAAGTTGATGTTTTTTAAAGATTACTATTGTTTTATATATAATTACTTGTGTTTCAATTTTAACTAACTTTAAAGTACTATAACTTTTTATAAAGGCAACATTTTAAAAATCTGACCAGTAACTTTGTTCATTATAATAAGCTCTGCAAATTTGCCAAATAGCTTTTAAAAATATTGTCTCTACAAAACGTTGATGCATTTTAAAGTTATACTATTTTATTGTCTAGTATAGGCTTCTTGCACCATATTTAATAATTTTTGCGTTATTAAAAGCAAATAGAAAATGTTAGAGAAGTTATTTGAACTATGTACGATAAAAGCATTAATCCATCAAATATAACTATATTATTAAACATTAATTTATCGGACATCTGTAACTTATAATTTCATAGCGGCCACTAGTAACATTACCTGTTATTACAATAATTTCCCTTGACAGCATGCATTTTTTCGTTTGTCTTCTATTTTATTTTTCTGCACGCATATCAGTTGGTTTAACATGCTTAACTTATTAATCATATTAATAAAACTAATTCAAAAATGAAGAGATTTCAGTATAATAAAAATTTATTACGGAGGATAGTTTAAATTATGATATTTTCAATAACAAAATTATTCAATTTGCTTTGATAATTCAAATTGAATTACGATATATTGCAATTTTTGTAATTGCCAAACCTAGCTCTAACCGTAATAATAATAATAATTAACCAACTAAAAGAAAACCGGATTTATTACGCTGTAGCGGGCTGTATCACGAAATACTTTATAATAAAAATGCATGAGTGTAGAATTTTTTATATTTCTCACTTACTATCAGCTATACACGTGTACACAGTATGTTAAATTTCATTTAATGACTTAACGTTTTCTGACTCCATGTTGAACTGATCCGAAATAATCCAAATTTGAACTCACGATTTGGCTGTTTCTTCAAAGAGTTTGGAAATTTATTATGAATATAACACCTGCACTATAAGTTACATAAGGTATAGAAATCTATAGAGACAATTGTATGATAATAATAATCACCTTTATAATTTTATTTAATCGCTTTATTAATTTAGGTAGTTGCCAATTCTAATGCAAATTTCGACTGCTGTGCCAATATATATTAACTTTGATGTTTATTGTGATCCGTAAATCTAAAGTTTAGACCATCCACCATTTTCAAATTGACTGAGATACAATAAATTCTTCTCACTTGTTAGACAACTGAGAACAAAATACTCTAAGAATGTTGATTGAGGTTTTATTCAATAAACTACATTATTTTAATTTTAGAAATTTCGTGTGATTTTTCTAATTAAAAATTTACCAGAAAAATTCTTCTAACTATTTGGTCTTGTTTATAATGATATTGTAAAAAAGGAATTAATAATTACTTAATTATAGAGCCGTGAAATAACATTCCTACGTTTTTATTCAAAATAATTTAAACTTACATTCTTTTTCATTTAGAAGATCGAAGATCAATGCACTATGCACTTGCTTAGTTCTCAATTTAAATTTACATTCATTACTTTTCCAACTACATATCACAGCTTTACTACGCATATGTAAATCCCTGTATTACGTGTTGTCCGTGATAATCGCATGCAGATCATTGCCAAAAATCCTAAACAAAACAATGCATAAATTATTTAATGGCACACAAATTTGTAACGTGAAAAGTCGTTCCGAAAAAAAATGCTAGATTACTCATTAAAAGACGTAAGTGTACTAAAACTTTTTTCTAATACTGATATTGTCATTCTGATGTCATAATTTCAACTTTTATAGCCTTTGGACTATGATATTTTTGTACCAATTGACGAGGAATATCCCTATGACTTTGATATTAATGCTAGTGATTATTTAAACGATCCTGATTATATGGAAGAAAATTTTTTTATGAGTGGTAATCCGAAAATTGATAAATTTATTCGAAATGATGGTAGATTAAAATGGATACCTTATGGACAATTAACCAATATTGAATATCTTGCTCGTGGAGGGTTTGGAGTGGTATCAAAAGCTAAATGGAAGTCTCAAATAGTTGTTTTAAAAAGCTTAAATAATTCTAAAGATATAACGGCTGATATTTTACGAGAAATTGCATATCATCAACAGTTTGATCATCATAATTATGTTATTTATATTATGCAATGTTATGGAATTTCTCGAGATCCCACAACAGGAAATTATCTAATGGTAATGCGTTATTTTGAAGATGGTAACTTAAGGCAATATTTAGATAGTAATTATGGTCAAATATCTTTAAATGACAAACTTGGCTTGTTATATTCAATGGCAAATGGGTTATATCACATTCATTTTCGAGGATTAATTCATAAAGATTTTCATCCGGGTAATATATTGAATAAGTATTCTAAAGAATTGGGAAACATTAGTTGCTTTATTGCCGATTTTGGATTATGTAAACCAATTGATGAAGCCAATGACGGCAAAAACATCTATGGAGTATTACCTTATGTTGCTCCTGAAGTCTTAAAAGGAAAACCGTATACACAAGCTTCTGACATTTATTCTTTAGGAATAGTTGCTTATGAATTACTTTCTGGATTACCACCTTATTATAGTATTTCTCATGATATTTCCTTGACTATAGACATATGTAATGGACTTCGTCCTAATTTGGATGTTGTTTGTGTTCCCCAACTATTAAAAACATTAATTATTAAATGTTGGGACGATAATCCCACTCTTCGTCCAGAAGCCCAAGAGATACTTTTTCATTTCAGAAAGTGGTATTTTGATTCAGATCCTGAATTTCGCCTGCAATATCAGCAAATAAAAGTTGCAAAAGAAGAATTGTTAACATCTAATAACCTAACTTACCAAACGCATCCGCAGGCCATTTACCAGTCGATTGCTTGATTTAAATTCGAAAGAGAATAACTTTTATATTCCCAAAAATTTAGGTAAACTTAACAATAATGATAATGATAGAGCAGTTAACACACTGGGAGTATAACGGAAATGTCCTATGTATATGTACTGTATATTAAATTTTTTTCGTGAGAAATAGTAAATTGACATTAAGTTATTACCCTTGCCCAAATTGAAGTATAGTATTTAATTATTTTACTTATTAAAACCTTCGTATTAAATACTGGCTATTATCATATAACTTCTTTTATTCACAATAATATTGTTTAATTATAGTATATATTGTACATCGAAATCGAATTTTTGTGGTTTCCAAATCAACTTATGTTGCAACGAAATTCTAAACTGACGCAGTTGGTTAGAAAATTCAAATACCACTTAATAAGCTGATTTAAAAATTAACAAAATTAAGTAATTATCCGATTATTAAAACAGATCATATTGAATTCTTTGTATTTTGACAAATCGAAAATTTTTTAAAAATGACCGAGTTACAAGAATATTTATTTTAATTTCGTAATGCATTTGAAAGCTTACTAAATTTCTCAATGTCAAATCTTTTAATCGACGTCGTAAACCCTTTATTTTTATTATGCGAGAGGATTATAGTTTGATATACTATTAGAACTACTAAAAATTATTGAGTCAAAACACATTCAGCTTGCGAATCTTATTAAAATATTAACAATCAAATTTGCTGGTATGTCCTGCGTTACTTTGTAGTTTACTTCAAGATGGTTTATAGCTGTTTTCAAAAAGGTGTGAACAGGTGATTTTTATGACATATACCCATATGGGGAATCGGAAAATCAGAAATTTAATAATTAACTTTTTATCACGGTCATGCGCACTTATCAGTGTGAGATGCTTAATCAACACATATTTTAGATTAGATAATTATTGACGTCCGTTGTAATTTTTATATTATTAACCATGTAGCAATTAAGCACCTCGTACTGATAAGTGCGTGATACCCTTTTCTAATCATTATCATTATCGCTATATAAACTAATTATTGCAATGTATATTATTTTGTTTTTATAATCGTATTAATATTGATGGCGGATGCACAAAACTTATATACAAAAGAGGGACTTGCTTTAGTTGTCGAAAGTGTTTATACTGTGGAGTTGATTTGCAAACACAAAAATCAAATATGATATTACAAAACCACTCATAGAGGCAATCGAACTGAAGCTGTCAAATATGCGCATACACGAATTTTTACGTCCAATTGGACAGAAGATCAAGTTTCTTTTGCTCGAGAAAAAAATATTGCATTATAATTATTAATTAACTCTAAAAGATTCTTTTAATTTTTCACTTTATTCACGATGCAATAATTGGCTATCAAGATTGAATACAATAAAAAAAAAAATAAAAAATCATTCGACAACTCTAAATCTTAAAAATTTTACTTAAGAGATGCGTTAAAGCACTATAATTTTTAATTGAATAGTTGATTTACTGCATAAAGCAAAATCATATAACATGTATAAATGTTGCAAGACTCAAGGAATTTATTAAAAATTCTTAATTCACCTGTTAAAATTTATCTTTAACTTAGAATAGTATTATTTTATTGAACCATAAAAACTATTTCTATTGGGAAATTGATGAGAATCTTTCTCTGTTAGAAGCGAGAGTAAAAAAAAAGTAGGAAATTTGGGAAATATCGTGAATTTCCCATGATATGGTGATCCCTGATCGTTCACACCTTTTTGAAAACAGCTGTAAACCATGTTAGTTTTCATTATTATGTAGTTTAAATATATATATTTTTAATTTATTGCAGATTTCTGAAAAGTATTATACAGTAATGTTTTACATTCATTCGTTAAATAATTGGACAAATTGTACAAGAAGAAATTTTTTCAATCGTGACAAATCAATTCATCTCTAATAAACTTCTTAATCAATTTCAAGCTGATTTAATTTCAATAACTACAAATATAAAATCTTTCTTTAGGGCCTAATCCAAATTGGATAATAATCCTTCAAAAGTTATAAGTGAGCGAGAAGTTTTACAAGCACATTTAGTGTCACGAATCGGTGATATAAATCACTACAAATATAAAAGTAAAATTGCCTCGGTAATCACGTTTGCGATAATGAATTAGCTTGAATAAATGACTAGAATATATGTTTTGCGTCAATTAAAAATTTTGTCAATTCTTAATTAACATGCGCATTTATTAAAGAATGGGTCAATTTTTAATACATTTATATATCAAATTTATTATATTTATGAAATTAAGTTCATTAAAAAAAAAAACAATCAAAAATTATCATTATAATCATGAAGCTAAACTATTGTCTTTTGGTTCATAAAGGATAAAAGGATAAATTAGTAAAAACCCTCATACTGAATTGATAAGTCATATTTATATTAACATCTTCACATTAAAAAGATTTCCAGTTTTTCAGCTAAAAATTTATTATTTATTTTTATAAGCAAAAAATTTCTTTAACTTATTATATATTCTTTAATGCTAATTCATTAATGAACGTAAAAAAAAAAAAGTTCACTAAATAAATTATTACGTTCATTAAATAATTTTTATAAAATATTTTCTTTGCATAGAATAAATTATTAAGTTCGTTAAGTAGCTCTATAAACTCTTTTCTTTCATAAATAAAATATTTTAAATTGGTCAAAAAATAAAAGTCAATTAAGATTATAAAGAATAAATGATTATTAATTCTATACCGATTGCAATTTTACTAATGACATTAGTCAATTAATAATTGACATAAGTTGAGAAATGATGCATAGCATATATACATAAATATCATAACTGCTGATTAAATTAATTTTAATGTTTTTAATTGAATATTCGCTAAATTTATTCGGAATCACCTTTAAGTTAGTTCGAAATTCTTTACTGATTTGAGTGAATTTTAAATTTTACTTCAACATCAGTGTACTTAGGATCAACTTATATTGATTCTAAATCTACCAAGATTCTATTCCGACGTACAACATATATATTAAACTACGCGTTTATCATCGTTATTATTATTGAATTTGCTGTTGTTCAATTTAAGTTTAATCACATACTACATAACTTTAAAACGATGAGAGTTTATATCAAATAATGATGCAGTAGAGTCGCTACAATGAATTCCCAATGAATCGTTAATGAATTTTTGAGATACGACAAATTATAGTAAACCTAATTATAGCTTAATAAAAGTTACGTCGCAAATTGTTGTAATCGTGATTTTTTGTATCAAAAAAATCATTGGGACGATTCTATTGCATCGTTTTATATCAGTATCATCTTGCACATAAGAAAATTTTTTTTGAGCGAAAATTATTTGTATTTCATGAAGAGTTATCAAATAATTAAAAAAACCAATTGCTTATCGTTTACGTAATATTTTTTTTTATAAATTACCAGAATTTTTTTTCACAATCCTTTGCTGAATTTTTGTATCTTGAGAATTGAATATTCTTACAATGATTTGTTTAAGAAAACAATAGAAACATTGATGAAACTTTTTGAAAGCCTTTCCTTATTTGGTTTTCAATAAGCACACTATAAAATTCGATTTATTCTATGATCATTTTCTAACATGCCATTTCCTGATCAATGAAAATGAATAAGGGTTTCAAATTAACAGATAAGATATGTATTTCAGATTTTTTTATATAGCGTTTTTATTATGTTGAATATAAATCGGAAAAATAATTTAGATTCTCTGGTTTTAATTTTGAAACTCCCAAATATAACATCACTTCCTGACATTTTTTATTGCCAACATTGCTTAAGTTTTACTGTATTTTAATTGTCAGAATGGCTATTGTTTATCGAAATCAACTATTGTTGAAGCGAAATTATAAATTGGCTCGGTTGTTAGAAAATTAAACTCAATTTAATAAGTGGATTTCAAAAATTACCAAATTAATAAAAAAATTTATACTTTATAAAAAAAAAAAAATAAACGAAATTGGAATTCTTATTCGTCAAATTGCTCTATACTGTAAGTATTTAAAAATGACTAAGTTACAAGATATTCATTTCATTTCGAAATATACTTCTAAATTTCTCAATAGCAAATTAATTAATCAAATCCTACACGAGAAGATTATTATATCATATAAAATTCTTCAAGATCCATTAAATACAATTAAAATATTGGGACTGCTAAAGAACATTTGATCAAAACATTCGTTATACAAAATACTTTAATTTTAATATCAAATTTGCCGGTATGTCCTGTCATCTTAACTCGCCAAATCATAGCATTCTAGTTTTTATACTATCAATTTAATCGTCTCCTGGATTTTTTTTAAGAGGTAAATTTCAGGTGTGGTAATGCACATGTTGCTATTTTGAAATCTTCACTTTTATTTTGAATATTTTAACACAAAATAGATTCATACATTTGCTATATATCGATTCATATGCGTAACCTTTGCGAACTTCAATTTTTGTATACTTAAATTTGATTACTATGGTAAGCTTTAATTACTTATTGATACCAAACTACAATATGCGATGTCTATTATAATGTTACAATTTGGTAAATAATTACAAAATGCTAATAAACTTATATTTGGATATAATCTTGTTTAAATATTAGTAAGCAATAAAATTTTTTGTATACCGGTATACCTAAATTTTAATTACTACCGGTAATAAAAATATAAAAATTAAATAAACATTTGATTATTTATTTCATAGTTTTAAATAATATCCTCAAATGCATTTGAAATATATCTTTGAAATCATTATTCAATAATCTAACCATTAAAATAAAGATAGAAATAAATTTGTATATTCATAAATAAAATTAGAAGAAATCATTATTTCTCGACAATCTTCATAAGTAACTACCTTCTGCACACTAACAAAAAAAATTCTTTGATCGATTTTACTATATACAGTATAACGCTAACCCAGACCCAAACATAGACGCTAACCCTAACCCTAATCAAAATAAACTTAAAAGTTTATTTTGATTAGGGTTAGCGTCTATGTTTGGGTCTGGGGTTAGCGTTATATGTATTAGTAAAATGGATCAAGGAATATTTTTTGTTAGTGCGCAGAAGGTAGTTTCTTATGAAGTTTGTCGAGAAATAGCTAATTTTTTTTAGAACGAATTGTGTTATGTTACACTAAATTGGAAATCCTTTTTATATGTAGATCAGCCAATCAGAATCATGAAATTTTGTTTAAATATAAAAACGATAGTCTAAACCCGTTTTGGTGCATTAATAGAAAATGTAGAGAACCTATATATACCCTCTCATAACGGTAAACTAACCCTAACCCTAATTATAACAAAATTTCAAAAGTCACGTGGGTACAAGGTTTTAGCGATCCCCGTTATTGGCTAATTTTACTGCAGATCGTCACATGACCAGAACTTTTTTTGGCACACAAATAGTTTGAAAATTTGGAATAATTAGTGGGACACAAGACTTCCCTATGGTGATTATTCCTATGAAAATCATTGTATGAGTTTTTTTTTGGGTTCAAATTCTATGGGCAACAAAGTTTCAAAATTTTCATTTTTGCTTATATTACTATATTTAAATGAAAACTTAGAGTTTTTTTTTTGTGAACCCTATGGGCAACAAAACTTTGAATTTTAAATTTAAAAATTTTTCTGGTTAACACTTATTAAAATTTTTCTCCATTAGAGCATCAAACCTGGAACCATTATTGTTCTTGGAGTCATTATTCTAGAACTATTTGTGGACTTCATCATAGTGAGACCTTTGTTGGTTAAGTGTGCATTACATTTCTTCTTTTTTTTGTATTGACATTTTTATGATTTTGTCATTGGTGCAGGTTATATTGTTAAGATAGAGCCATTTCCAGTATTTGTTACTTTGGGTCCATGTTATAGTTCTACAAGATTTTTTATTAGTTAGTTTCATTCTTTTAGATTTCATTGGCATCAGCATTCTTTTTTTTTTTTTTATATTAGGAGGAACCCTGGGTGTAGCTCCTGCCCTAAACTTTATTAATACTTAAGTAAATTGACATATGGCAGTGCTGTAAATACATACGTATTATATACAAGTATTGGAACTAGGATTTTAGATTATACAACTATTTATCCACAGCTAAAACCCACTAGAGCCTTCCATATTCCCATTTATATGACTGACCTGGCTTGTACATCCCTCTCCAACCAACAATTGGTATTCACATGTTCGCCACTTTACCTACACTACCTAATATCATTACTTCCAATTTGGTGTACATTGCTAGGTAGGCGCTTTGTGTTCCAAATTGGTGTACTGAGATCCCCTACTGGCGTACTTTTTAGAAGGTCATATTTCAAGCCATGCAGCTGCCTCTACTACTTTGGGTAAATATTTCAAGCCTGCATTCTGCCACAACTAGCTGGGTTCCTACAACTTTGGGCCCAGGATTTAACGGTTTCAGCATTTTTGTAGATATTGAGTTTGCTATTTTTGTTAGTACAGAGTGGTTATCCAATTTTTGTTGTCTTTGTTTCAGGGACCTTGGTGTTTGAGATAGTTTCAGAACCAAATGTGTTTAAAAATAGGTTGCTACCTAAAATAAGCTACTCCTTATTTGGTTAAAAACTTAAAATGTCTTCAAAAATAAGCTTCTCCATAATGCTACATAATAAAGTCCAAATTTTACTATGTAAATCAATTATCATCACCTAAGTAAACTTATTAAGAGATCAAAATACACATACTATACAAAATTGAAGTAAATTTTATTATTTGACTTTTAATTTTTATATTCAACAAAAAATTAAAATTTGTTAAAAAAATATATTTGATGAATATAAAAATTTAAAGTTAAATAATAAAAAGTTCTCCAATTTGATAAAATTTCAAAAAATATATATTTTGATTTTAAAACATATTTACTTAAATACTTATAATCAATTTACATAGTAAATTTTGGACTTTACTATGAGCAACTACTTGAAATTAGTAAAAAACCTCTTTTACTCAAAAATAAGCTACCCAATATTTTGTATAACTTTTGCCCAACAACAGGTAGCTTATTTTTAGACACATATAGTAAGTCTTGGTTTGGCTCTTCCTTGGTATATCTTTTCTTGTATAGGTATTTTATTTCAATGTTTATTAGATATTTCTTTGACTTTAAATAGTTTCTTTTTTTTTATAGATAGGTCCTGGCTTGCTTTACTGGGTTTTGTTTGACTTTATTAGGTCTTTCCTTATTTTTTAGTATCTTGGGACTTGAATTTTGTTTTTTGGGTAGTACTGTATTAATGAATTGCTATAGGTTTAGCAGTGTTGTCACTTGGACATGTCCATACTATGTTTTTTGTCCAAGATTGTCCAAAATCGTCCAAGCCTATGTTCCATGTTTAACTAATCAATAAAGTAATTTAAAAAAAATATATAATTATATATTTTTTTAGGTGCTGGACTCATTGGTGAGAAAATTAAAATAGATTATCTTAATAAAATTTTAAGTAATTTTAATTTGAAAAAATGTCCAAAATGTCCAAAAACTGTTCAAGTGACAACACTGGGTTTAGCATAGATATAATTTTTATTATTTGGGGTTATTGTCTTATGCCATGCCAACTTTTTAAAATGCTGGATTCTTGGAACTTGGCAACAATCTTGAAAAAAAATTTTAATGGTATATTAAAAAACCTTTTTTTTTTTTTGTACATAGATCTTGTCTAGTAGGATTGATCCATCTCATTGTATGTTAAGTATTTTTTTGATTTTAAATAGTTTAAAACCTTTTTTTTATATGGGTCTTGGTTTGCTTTGTTAGATCTGGTCTTTTTTTGCTAAATTCTATTTTGCTGTATCTAGTCTATCTTTATTAGACCTGGTCTTTTGTGGTTCTGTATTGTTACCTACTGAAGTCTTTATTTTTATTCTCTAGTATTGTACATTCTAGGGTCTTGGGGCTTAATTCCTTGTAGCATCATGTTAAAAATTCTGGATGTGATAGTTTAAAGTAGCTAGAGGGAATTGTCAAGTTCAAATTTAACTTATTTGCTAGAGTTGGCCTTATGTGATTTGCATTGATTCAAAAGTGCAGTTGCTACAACAATTTTCTTTTTTCTAAGGCAAGGTTATTATCTATAATTAAAAGGGACCACTGTTAGTAATAAGCAAATTCTGATTTTATTAAAAATTTCATACAGGATCTATATAGGATTTGCAGGATCAAGTAGAGTTTCTGAATTTTTTATGATTAATAAAAATATATAAATTATTACTTGTAATGTAATTTCTTATTAAAATAATAATTATTTCTTATAAACCTTACTGTATTTATTAAATAAAAATACTTATATAGATTTTATCTACTTTTGAATCTTATAATTATTGTAGCCTGTTACACACTTATTTGTAACAGCTATTAAGGCTATATTAATATTAAATAAAGTTAAAGTTAGTGTTAAAATCAAAATTACTACAGAATTGCGAGAGGATCATTTTTTGTTAGAAGTGCAATAGGGTTTATATTAGCTATTACAAATAAGCATGTAACAGGCTGTTACAAATAGATTCGTCTATTAAAATTATATCAGTTATTTTTAAATTTTAAAATTTATGGCACAAATTAGAAATTAATTTATCTCACAATCCATTACTAGAATTTGTTCACATTCTTTTCTATGCCAATTTTATACTAATAACAAATAGCAGTTTTAAATATTCTACTAGAGTTATTAAGTTCAGCAGATTTTTGGTAATATCAAATGCTTTGTATTTATCCATCTCAATACCAATCCAATAAATAATAACAAAAACCAACTTGAAAATTCTATTAGAATTATTTATATTTGCAAATTTTAAATAATAATTAAATGCCATGTTATATTCTTTTTATAACAATAACCAAGCATGAATATTCGATAAAAATTTCTTTTTTTAGCAGATGTTTTATAGTTGCAAAACTTAACACACCAAAATTGCTAGGAAGTTTAAAAATTTCATCTAATAACCATTTTTTAGTTAAAGATGAGAAAAAAAATTTTTTTGAGTAAAAAGTTTTGTTGAAATTTATTTATCATATATTATACTTAGTTTATAAAAATTTTTTCTTGCATATTGGTCTGCAACAGATTGTTTGTCAATATCTTTCTATATGCATATAATGTATCAGTCCAAATATATATAATATAGAAACATAAAAACATATATATTTGTATACCTTTAAATATATAATGTAAAAAAAATGCTAATGTAAAATATCTAAAGATGTTAAAAATTATTATGTTTCCTAAATTAAGTAATAATAGTGCATATAACATTTATTTTTAAACAAATCTTTTTTCTATTTTTTGTTCAATAAATTTTTGCAATTTATGTCAGTTGTGACTAATGATGCCTAACACATGATGCAACTTGCGTTATTGACACATAATGAACCCGTTTCATCAGACAACTTTAAATTAGAAAATTGATGAATGATGAAACCCATAATGCATAATGAAACCCATAATGCATGCTAAAACCTACAACAAATGATGAAACACATGATATATGAACCCATGACACATGATGAA
Organism: Gigaspora rosea; assembly: GCA_003550325.1. Classification (NCBI taxonomy): domain Eukaryota; kingdom Fungi; phylum Glomeromycota; class Glomeromycetes; order Diversisporales; family Gigasporaceae; genus Gigaspora; species Gigaspora rosea. The sequence continues at coordinate 59,736 of QKWP01001720.1, read as the reverse complement.
ACCAATAATAAATAAAAAACTCATAATAATTTTGATAAATCATAAGACTATTATTAATTTCTTTTATAACAGAAATAAATTAGTCTATGTAAAGTTAATTTTTTGTTTATTATTATATCTTCCAGTTTTTATCTTTTTGATATCAATCTGACATTGTCTGATGATTTACAACAATCATCTGATAGGTGTTCTACAAGTTGGCAGTGTCATAGTATTTTATTATTATGTATTATTTTATATATATCTAATTTTAGCATAGTTTGTGGCATTTTTGGGTGATTTCAACTCACAATGAGGGTACCTTGCTGGTACCCTTAACAAGTTTTATAGTCTCTCAGCGAGCATATGAACCTCTTAGCAAGTGAATTAAACACCTAGTGAGTGATTAAAACCTATTATAAATTAAAAATATTTGAGAGTATAACTTTAGTTTGCAAATAAAATAGCAGATGTTCATAGCATTAGTGTTATTATAGATAGTTCAAAAAATCATGTGTTCAGACAATCAATACTATGCAAATTTTACAGGAAAATTACCAAAATACTAGGTCGTATGCGTCAGATCTAGGACAGCATTTAGCCTTAGCTATTAGCAGGTTCTATAGCAAATTACTTAGTGAATGGATATGATTTTATTAGTAAAATTTTTTATGATCTTGGGGCAAAATTGATCAATTCTGATCCAGCCAACCATGATTCTGATACACTCTGACGTATCCTGCCCAGATTTTGGTGATCCTGTATGAGTTGATCCTACACTTTGCTGTTGTTAGTAAAATGTTAGCAATAAAAAATAATCTGTTTAGATTTAATATTAAAGCCTCTTCAATTGACAAGGGCTTCATCAAAAGCTTTATCATCTTAGATAGTGCTTCCACAAAAAATTGATTACTCTGTAATTCTGTAATTTTGACCAATTAAAATTTAAGATCAAGTGTAACTTGTTAATCAAAACAAATAAAAACTGTGCTATAATTAGAATTAGGGTTAGAAAATATAGTGGCCATTGTAGCTATTAGTAAAATTTTACAAGAAATATTTTTAATTAGGACTCAATAGATGGTTTTCTAATAAAAATTTAGAGCTATCTGTTTCTTGTAAAAAATTTTTAAGTTACACCTGATATTAAAATTTGATCAGTTAAAATTACAAGTTGTGAACAATTTTTTTGTGTTAAAGAGCTAGAGCATTAGTTTTATTAATAGTCAAGAGTTGCGTCAAGAGTTTTGTCAATCATCAAGAGTTTCATCAATCGTCAAGGTTTTCATCAATCATTAAGGGTTTTGTCAAGTATCAAGGGTTTCATCAATCATCAAAAGTTTTGTTAGATGCAAATTTAATAAAACTTCTATCATTGTGGAAATAATTGCATTAGGCATCATTAGTACCAAGAGATATACATGAGATAATCATTGTTATTTAATAGAAAAATGTGTAAATAGAATAAAAAATCCTTATAATGAGAATATTGATGATAATTTGAAAAAAATATTAAATGATAAAAAATATCAAGTATTATGAATTCCTTATAACGAATTTCAAAATATAAAAGAGATAGGAAAAGGTAGATTTGCGACTATATATTTTGTGTCTTGGCTCCATATCAGCGGATCAGCATAATTGGTAAATCGACCAATCATAATCGAGGATTATCAAAAAAATTTTGTACAAAAATTTATTATAGAGCGAATTTTCACAAAAACGGCCTTTTTAACCAGCTTTGCATTTATAATTAAGTACGTAGAACATTATGAAGTTTATATATTTAATTATAAGCCTAAAGTAGATTAAAAAGACCATTTTTTGAAAATTAGCATCTGAATTTACCCTTGATAGTTACCAACCCATCTTACAATGCCCAACCCATCCTAAAACATCCGAGTATTTCAACAAGCGGTAAAAGTACTTCTTTCTACAGCTTAGCATAGCTCTTTTATTGAATTTTTTTTTGTTTTTTAATTTGTATAGACGTCAAAGAAGCCCTTTTGTTAGTTGTAACAAGTGCTTCATTTGTTAGTTTTTCAACGTCACTTAGGAGCAAATTTTCATGTAACAGTTTATTGAAAAAAGGCCCAATTATGCCGATCCGCTGATATGCAATAAAAATAGAAATTCTTGAATAAATATTACACTTAAATTAATTCATGGTTCATTAATCAAGAATTTGTCGAAGAGGTAATATTAATGCAATCAAAAATATTGTTATAGAATGAAGTCCTAGTTTTATTACCATTAGATTCTATAAGTTTCTATGATTAAAACGAGCTATAGTTTATTAGAAACGGATTAATAGTTAAGTAGATAATAATAGATTAACACTTGTATAACATATACTTTTATATCTTTATACCTTTATACCTTTATACCTTTATACCTTTATACATTTATACCTTTATACCTTTATACCTTTATACTTTTATCTTTTATACTTTTATACTTTTATACTTTTATACGAATGTATTTCTAAAAGATATATAAACCCTAGCTTTTATCCTTCCTTAACTTTAGGATTTGTTCCCTGCAATTCTTTAGTTATAGGAATTCTTTAGGCACAAAAACCTTTAGATAGTCTTGTAGCAAAGTCTTGTAACGTACTTAAATAAAATATATCTTTGCCCAACTAAATACACTCCTGTTCTTTGAGTAAAATATATCGAACTGCCACAGTGAGGAAACATTCTAATTCCACACTGCTTCATATCTTCTCTGACTCTACAAGATCCCTGTCGCCATGTACTATGTTGCTAGTGGTATATTAAGAAGGCTATACCACTTGTAACAATATATTAATGCAATAATACTAATATTTATGTTTTTTTATTTAAAATTTTATTTAATAATAGTTGAAAACATAATACAATATCAAATACAAAAATCTATTATTTTTAAAATGTTATAGAATATCAAGAGATGATAAATATAAAGACCATATTATTGTTTTGAAATATGTAATGAAAGGCTCATTGCATCAAAATTATAGTTTAGTAGCACAAATAAAATGGAAAGATAAATTAAATTTTTATATAGTATTATTTCAGACCTTGAATCAATGCATTCTCAAGAATTGATTCATCAAGATTTACATTCTGGAAATATCTTGCAAGACCATTTATATAGTGTATATATGCAATTATTTGGCTGCTATTTCAGCATCAATTTATTACTTATTAGTTAAAATAACTGAAAAAAATATATCATACATGGTTTTTCATAAATGAAATTTTTTCCATAAATGAAATTTATTCAATAAAACAATTAATTTCAATTATTTTTGAAATTAATTTAAAATTCAATAATACTGTAGATAATAAATAAAATATTAATATTTCAAGAGCACATTCTAACATAGGTCTTGTGCTAAAAATAAACTTAGTTTTAGCTAATAAAACTTGATAAATAAATTATATAATTGTTATAATATATCTAAAATATATTACTGATAATGATAAAAGTAATATAAAAATGTTAAAAAAAGTTAAAGAAAAACATATATAAAATCAAGAATCAAAAGTGGCCAATTAAATTATATATAATTTATATTAAAAATCTTAAAAATTAATTTAGAAAAATATGTTTAAAAAGACAAGAAGTTTAAAAGAATAAAACAAACAAAAAAAAACAAGAAAATTCAAAAAAAATAAAACAAAATAAAAAATAAAAGTTAAAAATTCAAAACTGAATTAAAAAATTTAAAAAAATTAACATAAATAAAAATAGAAAAAATGTGTTTGTTACTGGCAGTAACAGTTACTAGAGCATAATTGACCAATTAGATTGTGTAATATTATGATCAAAACAAAACAAAGCATCAAAACTTACTATCGTTAGAGTCAGGTTAGAGCCATAGATAAGGTTCAGGTGAAGCTTAGTATATAGTAAAATTTTGCAAGAAATTTTTTTCATAAAAAAAAGTAGTTTCATAGACAAAATTTTAAATTAGAAGTAATTTTTTAAAAAAATCTAAGTTTTTACATTTTCACATTATACAAGATCCTTTGATCTAATTGGTCATTCACACTCTAGTGACTGTTACTGCTGGTGACAAATAGATTCACTCTAAAAAATAAATAAAAAATTTCACTGTCATCTCAAATTTATGGACTTTCAATACCAACAAATATAAAATAGCTTTGTTAAAAAATCAAAGCAATTAAATATATTTTTTATGTATACCATCTTTTTTAAAAAATTCTTCATTGACAATTAAAATAAATATTAACTATTTAGATGCAATATTTGTGTTTTAGTAAAATTTTAGTATCAATAAAAAAAAAAACCTTACCTATTTAGGACTATACTCCTAGTGATGTAACCCGAGTTGGAGCTACCCGGGTCACCCGCAGGTGGGCGGGTAACCTGGGTTGGGTTGTAGCAACCCAGGTGGAATGGGTGGGTCAACTTGTCGGGTTGCCACGTCGGGTTCGAGGTAGCAGGGTGAGCTTTAATTCTGATTCAGCTCTAGAATATGTCACGAAACTCTATTATGAGGTCACAGGATTTGGACTTTAATACAAATTCACTTATCGGGAGGTTATCAGTTTAGAAAATTACTATGATAACACTTCTACTCTAATTTCGAAGGTTTATATCGGCTAATTTGTGAAATTGGGCCTTTTTGTAGATCCCTCAAATTATAATAAACCACAACTTATGATCAATGACGTTATTTTTCAAAAACCATAATTTCTATATAATATAGGCATAAACCTTATAGTATAAGCTTTGCCAAGGAAAAATGAGACTTTTGAACTTTTAAATTTATTAGATTCAGCTTATAAAAACTAGCCGGTAATATATATGAGCTAAATTATAAATGATAAAATTAAAGCCCGAAGTCTCATTTTCTTGGAGAATAAGTATTAAAAAGAGATCAAGTTGGTTAGTATAAAATATTTTTTTAGTTTAAACCTATTCAAATGAGTATTTACCACTATACAATTCCTCTTGTTTGGCTTCATATAATTAACCTGGTGTATTCAATTCGAGTTTATAGATTTAGAATCTACTTAGATAGGCTTGGTGTCGAATATGTGATCCTCAGAAAACAACACAAAAATGTACAAGTGGAAATAAGGATGTAGATGATTGCATTAAAGAATTTCAACTTAAAGCTACAGAATATGAAGATGTAATCGAGTGGATTCCTTTTAATAGATTAAATAACATTTAGAATGTTGGAGAAGAATTTTCAGCGATCCGGATAGATGGTATATGAACAGTTTCACGTGCATATGATGATAAGGGAAATTTACAATCACGTTATGCTATTATTTAGAGTTGAGTATTGCATGGTTTTCAAGACTCTTTAAACTCTTTAAAAGAAGTAAGCTTATTATTTATTGAATCTGTTTTTTTTTTATCTTAATAATGTATTTATATTCCATCTAATATAAGTTTAAAGATTTCATGCGATTAATGAGATTAGAGAATAATAACCTTAAATCATATGGACTAACTCAACACAAAAATGAGTACATGTTAGTATTTGATAAATTTGGTTTTTAAAAGATCCTATGATTATGGAAAATGTGTGAATTGCAACCGGTATAACACATCCCTAGATCGCTCAAATAACTGTCAAGGATCATTATACTCGACTTTAATAAATTAACTATTTTACTCTTTATACTAAAAGCCTTTATTGATTTTTAAATATCTGACCCAGGTCAAACGGGTAACCCGTGCACCCGAGTGGACCTGTCGATCAACTCAGGTGATCTGTGGGTTTACCCGTTGGGTGACCCAGGTTGCATTTTTTTGAACGGGTTATATCACTACATACTCCTAGTCTAAAAAGACTTGAAGTTACATAAGTAAGAATTGAACTCTCAGTGAGTATCAAACTCTAGATCCCTTACTAGAGAAGATAAAGGGGTATAATGCCTCACATTTTAGATTATACAAGTATAACCCATTGTTTTTTTTGATATTGATATATAAAATAAAAAAAATTATCAAATATTGACAAATCTTATTGGTTTATAAATTATAAAAATTGATAAATTCACATTTTTGAAAATTTCATCTGATACCTTAGGGAAGGGCAGAAATTAGCTGATTTGTTAGGTGGTAGGGGTTAGTATCCATTATTACTTAATATCATATAATTGCAAAACCGATATAAAAGTGGATATCACCAATGAATGAATATCAATTTTAACAATACATAATTTTTATATACATGTATAGGTTTTATTTTACAGTTTTTTAAATCAAATTTTAATAATCATAATGAATTTTATTATGTATTTTGTGAAACTACACTAGAAAAGTTGAAGCAGTTTCAATTTGAATACTGATTTTTATTTGATTTAAAAAAACTAATTCATTTATAATCATATTTTATCAATAGAGGGGGCCTCACTATTAAAAAGATCTTGTTCAAAAACAATTTCTTTATACAATTCTTGTGAGCGAACAAAATCTTCATACATTGCAGAATTAGAAAGTGCATTTTTTGAAGGATCTGGTTTAGAATCTTTGTATCTTCAATTGGAATATTGAAGTTTATGTTTTTGAATAAATTTTAGAGTAGAAAAGTACTTTTTGCACTTTGAGAAACATAAATGTTGATGTATTTTAGCTGATATTGATGGACAGTACTTGTCATAAGGAGGAATTTTAAGCTTGTTAGAGTACTCAAGAATATGAATGGGGTTCAAAAAATGTTAGTCATGTCCTTGAATAACAGAAGGTAAGAAACCATTATATTTTTGCAACAAAATAGTGCTTCTAATGCTCAAAGAGGCTTGTAGCATTTCAATTGTGACTTTTTCTGATGTCAAGCGAATAGCAGCAAATTTGACAATGTTCTTCAATCCATTGCCATGAAATCTCTATATCTGCAAGTAAGTTATTATTCAACTTGAACAGGCTTTTCATAAATTTTACTATGCCACCAAATATCACAAAGTTTTTTTTCTGAAAATTGAAAGTGTTTTTTGCTAATTCTTCATCAATTACTTTTTTCTTGGGAATTGAGGTGAGTACCAAAATAATCTATAGGTAACATGATACCTGCCAATTTAGACGAAAGGGAAGCCATACTTCTTTTGATAGGATTGAAAGAAGATTTCCCTGATGCAAGAGTATGGACTAAAAGATAATCAAGATCCATAAAACAAAAGAACTTACAATATTCTATAATATTTTTTAAATATTTGGGATTTTCATCTGGTCCACTGTCTATTATCAAGATCCATAATGGTCTAACTTTTCTTCTATATTAATAAATTCATTATACTCTCTAGAATTCACAATTGAGATCAAATCAATCATATGTGTTGCTACAGTTATCCCTATAAAGTACTTAGGCCAAACATAAATTGAAAGATATTCTGAGCAAAAATTATTATTTGTATCTTTTGGATTAATCAAAAAATATGCAAATGGAATAAATTTCATTTTACTTACTAAAGAAAAATTATAGTCAGGTATATAGAGATGGGCTTTTTGACTGTTTTTATTGATTTAAAAGTTCAACCAATAGCAGGAATTCTCTAGAGAACTTTTACTTTGTTATCCTGAAAAATTATTACAGAATAATCAGAAAATAATAAAGTAAAAGTTCGAGCACCCTTTACTGAAGCAAGACAATAGTGGCTATCAAAATGATCAGATTTTTCACTTCTTGATACTGATCAAATTTGGACTATTGCAAGGTGATAATATCGTTTTGCTGAAAAAGTATTGGGATGTTTTGGCCAAAGATAAGTAGACAAAGTTTGTCTGCTTATATAAAGTTCATATATTTCCTCTAGTTCTTTTTTTAAATAGGTAATAGTTTTGACTTTGATTACAGATTTTCTGCACTTGTGATCAGCCTCACTGAATTCAATACAGTTATGAATATTTTCGAAAAAATCTGAATTTTGTGCAAATATTAATAGTCTTCTGGGGCCATTCCATTGCTTGACAATACCCTCTTCCTGGAGTTGCTTTTTTTTTGCATCCATTTTGGCTTAATTGTTTGCATTTCGCTTGAGAGTATCAATTCTTTTTGAGTATTCATTAATGACTTCTTTGTGTTTTTGAATCCAAATAGAAAAATCGTGTCGAACATTTATATCTGTGGCTAGGTTAGCTAAGGATTCAAATTCAATAATTTTTGCCTTTGCATTTTTAATTTTTTCATAAGCTGCCTTTTGGGCTATAGCATTAGAAGATATTTCATATTTGTAAAATGAGGAGAAAGGTAAAGAATGAGAAACAGATACTGATTTATCTAAAATGGTTGAAGGTTTGCTCAGGTTTTTTCTAAAATCAAATGATGCTTGCAATGGAATTGGAGTTAACAGAAGGCTTTGGATTTTTTTTGAATGCTATTATATTTTTTTTTTAATTTTATACTATCTTTTATTTTTCTTTTCTAATAATTTTGGTTTTGATAGCTACAGATTTATATTAGAAACCATCCTGTAGTATGCAAAAGTATCTCATAGTGGATATTAGGGTCAAAATAAAATAGTTTTTTTTATTGAACTTTGGAATGCTTAAGAAAGTCTATATAATTATTGCAAAACCAAAGGGATTTTGTTTAATCTGAAGAACAAAAGATAAAAATTTAGGAACTTTAAGGTAAAAGAAAATTTGTATTGAATTATTGATAATTGATTCTGAGATATATTAATTTTATTTATTTTCTTTTATAATTTTACAAAATTTTCTATCACTTTATTTTACATATTTAAATTTTACATATTTTTTTTTAATTTGTCAATCATGCTAGTACTTTATTAGGTTGATATAATTAACCCTATGGTAAATCTTATGTGCAGAAAAAATTATTTTACTGTAAAGTTACTATATTAGACAAATAGGTGGAACTTTAGGTATGAAATAGCATAAATACAAAACAAGGGTTGCAGTGCAGTGAGCATCAAGCAGCATAGTTAAGACCAAATAAATAACAGTTGATATTGAAAAAATGTAGATCAAAGACATCATGACAAATTTATAAAGTAACCCAAAATCTGAAAATTTGACCACAAATTCAATATAATAAATTTTTATGTATAATGTAATATGTCAAAAGTGATGAGGATGGGTTAGACAAGTTATAAGCATAGATTGAAGGTTCAAAAAAATTTTTCAGGGTTCGGTATCGATTTATTAATATGTAATTTGGCGCCTAAAATTTAATTTTAGCAATCAGAGACTTGGACTTGGAGACCTTAATTTCACAAATTTGTCATAATGCAAAAAGCAAACAAACAATTCACAATTCTAAATCCAAAGCCCAATTAAGAATACCCAGAAATCCGAATCTATCTACAACATATATTTTAAATTGAGTCTTATATAGCGTTGTCATTGGATAATGTTTAAACGGATCTAATTTGTATTGAACATTTAGACCATGTCCAATTTGTTCAAATAGTGCAATAAAATTTAAAAATATGCCCAATCGTATTGCAGTAAAACCTCCATAAGCGCACCTTTATAAGGGCTAAATAACACACACAAATTCTGGCTCAAATATATACATATACATATGATCTTTACAAATGCACTTTCTCTTATTGATCTTTAAGTGCACTTTGTTAGAGTTTGGTCCCAAGAACGTGGGTGCACTTATGGAGGTCCAACAATTTATTAGATAGATAGATTATTTTCAAACATTATACTTAATCGAAGGTTTTTTAATATCGATATAAATTAATACTGTACAAAAAAATTAACAGTGAATTATGAATAAATTAGTTAAAACCTGAACCATAAATTGATTATATTATAAATTTAAAAATCACAGAGATTGTACCTGTATAAGAATCAACCAGGTGACTTGTATGTAGTGATGTAAATTACCAGATCTGCTCGGCTAAACAGTTAGTTATAACAGAGCTGAACCGTATTTTAGCTGTTATTTTTTTAGCTGAGTCATTTTTTAGCTAGTCATTCAAGAGCCAACGATTCTAAATTGTATTGTTAGCGTTATGGAAAATTATTTTCAATCGAGTTTAGTGTTAATACGTGTAAAGATATTCCAGTAATTAATAATTTGCGAATGTGCAAACAGCAATAGTATAAAAACATATTATTTACTTAATGCCATGTTCCAACTATGAGCCAATACAAATAAGAGCTTGTACGCATTTTTCAGAAAGGTGTACACGCTACAAAGAGCCCTGATGAGTTTTGAGAATTAATATAAGGAAGGAACATTAAGATCTATTTGGAAGGAACAAAATATTCAAAAAATAGTTTACTAAATATTACAACATAATATTCGTTATATATATTGATTTTCACAGGGCTATCCCCAAATTTCTGGGTTGGAAGCATCAGATCTAGGTCGGCGTATAGCTCTAGTTGTTAGTAGGATCTATAGCAAAATTATCAAAATTATCAGCTGGGCATTTTTTAAGGATATGATTTATTAGTAAAATTTTTTATGATCTTGGCCAAAATTGATCAATTTCGATCCAGCTGACAATGATGCCAATGTACTCCGAGGTATCCCGACCAAGAATTTTGGGGACCCTCCTGTATGAGTTATAAAAATTATAAATATGAAAAGTTTATTATTAATACGAAAGTTTATAATAGTAATTAGCTATAGTTACGGCATATAATGTAATCGGCTCATAGCTCTAAATTGAACATAAGCTGAACCATAGCTCAAGTTAAGCTAATCCGCCTACGACTTTGCAGAGCCGTTTTGCATTACTACTCATATGGCGCTACCTGATTAATTTTCTGTAAATCAATTAGAAAATCACATACAGCTCACTCTCGTTATAATGAAGTCCTCACTATAGCTTATATTGAGAGAATACTATACATATCAAGTTGAAGTTTATAATTTTGGAATTCAAAATTCTTTACTGTATCGAATCTTCACTATAATGACTATGTACAGTTAGAAAAAAAATTTTTTATAATATATAGTAGTACAAGTGAATACAAAATACATAAAAAAGGTTAGCATTGATCTGCGCCTCAAATGGTTTTTTTTAATAAATACGACTGTTGTTCATAGCGAAGTGAACTAAGGATCAAGATCAAGAATCAAGATCTAGATCAAGAATCAAGATCTAGATCTAGATCAAGAATAGAGATCAAATAGCCTACTATACAAAACGCTTTCAAATTCGTAATACCATCACTTCCTTTTATATGCATTTTTTCGCTAAAAACGGACAGCGATTCTTGCCAAAGACTAAATCTTGTTTCGAATATTCAAAACCGTGACACAAATATGAAAGCGCCTTTTGAGAGAGGTAAAGTGAGAAAGGTAAATAGTGAAGAGCACACAATTTTTACTAATCAAGATTTTTCCGATGATCTGCATGATCTGCAACCGGAGACCCTATATTTCCTACTGTTAATTCCGTTTAGACGACCCCTAACATTAGTGCAAATCGGCCTTGTACTTTTTGGGAAGTTAGTTGGACTATAGAGTTCCCGATATGGATATCAATATTATGTATTTCAGTATTGTGCTGAGTACATTTAGTCACACCAGTTTTTTCACTTTTTAGATCAGCATGACCAGTCTGCAAATTTCTAAAATAGGAAAACCAATCGGAACGAAATCCGAGACTGCATACTTACATATGCATAATACATGTAACTTTTAACAGATTTAACACACAACTCTCGTCTTTCTCGTTAATACATACAAAAGTTAACACATGGCATCGAAAGTATTTATGGGCTATATGCCTGAATTATTGGAAAATGTTCTTAATAATTTAAATTATGAATTTTATTCCTTATATTCTTGTGCACTCGTGAGCAGATATTGGTGCAAAATATCAATTCCTATTCTTTGGCAAGATCCATTTTCATTTCCATCGGATCAAAGACCAATATTCATTTCTAAATATTTTTCATCTCTTAGTGAGGATGATATTTTCGTTCTGAAAGGATGTGGGATAAATACAAAATTTCCCAATACACTATTTAATTATTCAAGATTTATAAAGGTTCTCGATTTATTCAGTCTAAGAAATAAAGTTATAGAATGGATCAAATTCCAGTTAGCTAATTCGAACTCATATGATAGTCTGGTAATATCTCATATAATTAATTTATTATTTAAATTATTTATTGAGAATGGTGCCGCCTTGCACAAATTAGATTTATCTGAATTTGTTAAAATTAAGCCGGAGGTCTTATTAGGACGAAATGAGCAATTTTTTTCACATCTTCAAGATTTATCTTTGACATTATTAGAATTCGAACACGATGAAGGTATTGCACTATTAAGGATCTTGGCAAAAAATACTAAGAAAATTAGTGATTTGAAATTTGAAGAATTTTATTCTGATTATCCTGAGTCATTATATCATGCGCTTATATGTATTATTAAATCGCAAGTGCAACTTAAGAAATTCCATTTGATTACTGAAGGAGATGTTCCTATAGAATTTTACGGCATCGTTTCGGCTTTAGAAAGTCAAAAACAATCATTACGAGAAGTTATATTAGAAAATTGCGATTATAATGCAGAGTTCAAGACGCTAACGAATTGTAAAAATTTAGAAATTTTTCGTAACAAGTATTGTGATTATAAACTATTAAACACATTAGATTATAAAATCAGCACTTTAGAGATAGTTAATGGTCATATTGATACATCAAAAATAGTAATGTTTTTAGAAAAGTCTGGTACTTTATTACAACGACTAAAGCTTGAATCAAAATATAAAATGCAGGAAGATTTGTTACTAAAAACACTTAAATTCTTCTGCCCAAACATTACATATCTTGACATTTCGCCTATTAGACTTTCTACACAATTCATAAATCTTATTAATAATTTAAACAAACTTCAATTTCTCACATTATGTTATGTTGATGACTGGCCAGGTAATGAACAAGTTATTCAATTTGCAAAAATGCTGCCATTAACATTGCAATATCTTGATTTAAAGTATTCTCGTTTAAATTCATATATTGACATTTTGCTCAATAATTGCAATGCACCCTTAAAAAAACTTTTAATTAATCATCTTGATAAAGATAAAGATGCTAAAGCGATAATCGAATTCTGCATACGAAGCAGAAATTTGAAATACGTGGGTGTAAACAAATTTTTGTATTTGGATAATGATATTAAAAAGGAATTGGAAGAATACATCACACTAGTACCATGTAAATTCATTGTTATTAGTTGCTAATTTCTATAAATTCCTTTTACATTTAATTTTTAGAAAGTTAACATTATTTATGAATTTAGAAATATCATAATCTTTTAATACGCAAAATAATAAAATATTTCTTGTTAGTAAAATTTATTGTCATTATTACGACTTCGATGAAATGATGTTTCAGAAAATGGACTTCGAGAAGTTAATCCGTAACTGCAGTTTAAAACGAGAAAGCAAATTTCGTAGAATTGATACCGATTTAATTTTTTCATACGGTACAATATAAAAATAATTCGCGATGAAATTAACTAGATTTTTTTTATAATTTTATAATACAGTATTTACTATTATGCTTACTTATAACATTAACGAAATAACAGGAATCACAATTACAGCGTAAATATTTTAATTACAAAGAAACTAAATTAGGTGATAAAAATACACCACCTTTTATAGCAGATATTAAAACTTATGATGGTGGAACAATTCTCGTTCATATTATACGAAATAAATGAAGGCAAACAGAAAATTGTTCAAAAATTCGCAGAATAAAATAGTAATAGAATCTGTCCTCAACTTAAAATTACATCCTATAACTTATTGTTTACTCGATAGCGATAAAATCAAACATAAAATTAACAAACTACAATATAATAATAAGTTTACTAAAATACACATAAGGTGTTGAACACTAAGTGCTAATTCTCAAAAACGTCTAAGTAAACGGGATTGGGTACTCTAAGTAAAAATGTTCAGAACCCCTGAAAACCTCACGAGAATCGAGTTCGGGACCTTATATCTAATCTACATTATATTATATAAAACTCCTCTTTATTCTAAAAATGCATCCTAACCCTAAATTTTATTAATAAAAATTATATATGGTGTTCAACACCATAGGTGCATTTTATAATTATTGGCATAACAATATATTTAAATAATACTAATAGCAATAACATGAATATATTACATAATTTAGTGAATCCTATTACAATATATACTTTACAAAAACCATTCATTCTAGTAACTTATGTGACAACAAACGATCCTTCAAATTCTACAACTTATACGGGGTCATCGATTGGGATGAAAACAGTCTAAAATTAGTATTCTTTATTATAACAAAAATTTTTGCTATTTCATATTTTTATAATAAGGGGTTTCAAAATTAAAATCAGAGAAGCTTATTTTATTTTTCTGATTTATAATTCAACATAGTAAAATTGCTATTTAAAAATTCTTACTTATTTTCGAAATGTGTCTTTATTTGTTAATTTGAAACCCCTCAATATCACTATTTTTTTCTTTTACGCGAAAAACCTTTGAAGTATCTTATTTTGAAAACGGCGTTTTTGAGACTATCAGTGAAATCAAACTCGAAATTTGATTGGTTGGTATTCACGTTATTATTTACATAAACTCAATGCAAGATTCTTCTGCATTATAAGCCAAATATAATAGCTATTCATTTAACGTTTAATTATTCTCATCTATCACCATTTGGGATCTCTGCTAGGAAAATGACCCTCCGAGGTAATGTGGATTTTATGAATAAAATTCAAATTTGCCAGCGATCTAATGGTCTAATTTAAACGAATTTCTTTTATTTCATAGAGCTCACTAATCTCTACAGAATAAAAAAAAGTTCATTTGAATAGGATCATTGAATAGCTGGCAATTTTGAATTCTGTTCATCAAATCCACATAGCCTCGGAGGATCATTTTCCTAGCAAAGATCCCATTTCATTGAATATCGATTGAATTGTCATAAACAATTTAAAAGATCTAAACTGAGTTCGTTTTCAAACCACGTTCGAACTCAATCATTGCTTAAAGGTTTTTGTTTTTACATAATTAATATAGTCTTTTGATAATGGCTAAATTGTATTTCAATTTCATTTAGAAAATGTAAAGATGCTAATTTCCACTTTATTCACATTTTCTAACTACCGTATATATTATTTTAAGGTTTGATCCTAAATATTGATATATTTATCACAATTTTGATTTTGATTTATTACAATAAACCCTCCATAAGTGCACCCTCCATAAATGCATGCATTATGTATGCCCTCTCTAAATGCACACTAATATTCACTCCCAAGCGTATAGAACTCTTAATAAAATGCCTTCTATAAATGCACACCTTCTCTAAATGCACATTTTTGAATATTTTGTCTATGGTCTCAAGGAGGTGCACTTATGGAAGGTTGACTGTAGTTTGCAACTACTATTTGCATTTATGTCAATGTTTCTGATATGCTTGGGTATTTTTAGCTCCGCTAACATTTGATAATCTTTTGTCATTTTTTAAGTTCATACGCTGACCGTTTTTCTGAATCTTTATTCCAACATTGTTTTATCAGGTTCACATAACATTGTGAAGCTTTGTTGATGATAGGCGGCAGTATTTATGATATTCATTTGACTTATAATTGCATAATATAGGTTTACCGTACAATAATTCCCACATGATTCATGCTGATTGAGTACGTAGTTATTGTCTGCTCCGCATTAAATAACTATATATTGCACATAACCAAATCATTATTCGCAACTATCCGCATAATTGATCGCCTATTCACAGTTATTCGCAGACTTTAGAAAGCTTTACAGTTACACAAACAAATATATCGACATTTAGCTCGTAATTCTAGTACAGGATTAGGGATTGTGGCATGGCAAAAAAATTTGACATGCCTTGAGGCATGCCACTTAACAATTTTAATGCCAGGATGCCACCCTGGCATGCCAATGGCACACCATTATATCAACTCATTCAAAATTCACAAATCCTAAAATTTTCCAACAATCTTGTTCATATTTTACAGTGGCGATCACATGTTTTGCATCACCCTAATACCCGAACTTTGAGATCAAATAATTTTATCAATAGACAACGAATAATTATAAATTTCAATTATTAAATTCACTAGATATAAGGTAATACGAATGTATAATTTTTTGCCTAGTTATTAATCAAGAACTCGCAAAAATAAAGCTTTATTAAAATTTTAGTGATGCATTTCATTTGATCGTTTTTTTAAAATATAAATTTTGCCAATTTACAAATAAAAAAAAAACAACAAAGCAATATTTTTTTTTATAAAAAAAAGTTTACCATTCGGTATAACCCCCCTTTGCTTTATAAACATCCATCACTCGTTGTGGCATGCTTTCAATTAGCTTGTTAAGATAGTCCATATCCATTTTGACCCAAACCTTCTGAATCGCCTCCCAAAGCTCATCCGGATCATCAATCTCTACATGTAACTGTCTTCTTCGCTTGTCAATCTCATTCCACAAATGCTCGATTTAAATCGGGCGAATAAGGTGGCCAATCAAGTACCTCAATACCATTATGATAGAACCACACCTTAGTATCAGTAGCCGTGTGCTTTGAATCGTTATCCTGTTGAAAAATAATATCATCTTTTCTTAATCCATACCACTGGATTGTTCCTAAGAGGTCCTCACTTAATATTTGACGGTACAGATCTCCGTCCATTGTCCCATAAATTCGCACGATATTACCAACCCCGAAAGAGGAGAAGCATCCCCATACCATAACACTACCACCTCCATATTTCTTTGTGTGGATCACATTTCTTTCATTAAACGGTTCGTTTGGTCGTTTCCAACAATACTGACGACCGTCTGAACCATATATCTTGAATTTGGATTCATCAGACCAGATAACATGACGCCAGTCCTCAACACTCCAGTCTTTGTATTTTTTAGCAAATTTATACCGTTCTTTGTGAGTTCTTTTGTTCAAAAATGGCTTTTTACGCTTAACCCTGGACGAAAGTCCGTTTCTTCGCAATGCACGCTTCACTGTGTCTTTGCTTACTACAATGTTTTCATAAATTCTTAGGTATTTTTGAATTTCTACTGCATTTGAACATTTACCAGATGCAAGTAGACGTATAATACTCCGTTCGTCTCGGTTAGTAAATATTCTTGGGGCCCCACATTTCGGCAAATCTTTTACAGAACCAGTTGCCTCTACTTTATTACATATTCGGACTACCGACGGTTGCGAAACATTCTCTTTTTTTGCAATATAACGGGAAGAGAAACCTTCCTTATAAAGAGCATATATCCTTGAACATTTGTTGTCAGAAATACGAACCATAATAATTTTTATAGGGAGGAGGGAGCCACAAGTATAAAGTGCGAACAAAAATATATAACTTCAGCTAGTGATGTTCTGTTTTGAAAAAAAAAATTGGGGGGAAGCTTATGACGTTATTTTTTTGATACGCAATCGATCACATGATTTGCATCGCTATTTTTGGAATCAGGCAAGTAAAAAACATGAATTCGTGTAACTTTGCATAATTTCAATGATCATCTATGATATTTACGCTTCTATACTTTTGAATTAACCAATTTTTATGTCATTGTCATGTGTATGTCACGAGATATGGCCTTTTGTTCATTTTGTTTTGGGTGATGCAAAACATGTGATCGCCACTGTATGTTCGTTGACTATCCACTATTCTGACAATAGACGTATGCATATATTGATTATATATAAATGGCATACCCTATATCTATTTTCTTTTAAAGCATGCCCTATGGCATACCACCCTTGGCATGCCATGGTGGCATGCCCGTGACTGCTGTGCCACACTCCCTATACAGGATACAAATAAATCGTATATTGTGTTTGTTAATATTTCTGTAAATTACTTTTGTTCATAAATAGCAAAAGATCTGTATTGATTTTAACCTACAGCAATGGGAATTTAGATTTAAAATCTTCATACAACGATATTGTTTTGCAGACTACATGGGATATTAATGACAAGTCACCATTTATTGACATAGATTCAAGTGGAATTATATGGATAATATGGAAATGAGCAATCTTGCAGAAATATATTTAGTAATCACTTGTATTTAAAGAATATCATTATAGCCTTTCCTTTTTAATTTATTAAAAATCCTTTTTATTAAATATTCTGATGACGATAAAGCTGCTGTTGTTCGAGCAAATCATCCAGTCCTTTTAGAGTGTGTGATATTTTACTTTGAAACTAAAATTATTGACAAAGGAAAAATGGGCATCATTAATAATTATTTATGAACATCATTTTTGGCATGATTTTTTGTAATCTTTTAATTACATTTTCTTAATTGAATGATTGAATCAGATGTTGTACAAAGCAAAGTGATAAAAAAACAGATAATTCAAATTACAGTCAACCCTAAATATGTGCACCCCCTTGGTACTAGGGATGGGCATAGTCGGTCATGGTCAGTCATCAGTTGGTTAACCGCTCATGACCTGTTGATCAATGACTGGTTATAGCTAATAAATTATTTACCAATTATTCAATCAAATATCTAATTAAGTGACAAGTAGGAATGATACACTGCACAGACTGCCAAAAGAGAACAGCAATTTGCATCACATGATTAATAAAACTGGTCATTCATATTCTGGTCAAATTTGCAGATTATTTGATGTTGTTTTGTTCTAACATCACCAAAATTTGTACAGGGATTACTATCAATTTTTATCATTATTGGATAGCAATCGATTTAAATCCCCCATAACGAGGACTATTGATTAAGATAGTAATAAATAATAATCGGTAATAATCGATAGATATCAGAAGGAATAACAATACTATTATACTGTATACTTATTTTTAAACGTTTTACAGATTTTCGCATGTTTTCGCATATTTTCACAAGGTTTTGCAATTTAATATAAAATTTTATATTTTTATTTATTATTTTTTATTAAACATTATATTTAATTAAAAATATATTTTAAACAATATTATATATTTTATTATATATTATTATACATTTTTTACGAAAAAATGAAAAAATGACAAAAAAAAATAAAAACAAAAAAAACTAAACTCAAAAAAATAATGAAAAAAACAAACTGAAAAATAGTAATATTTTGAACCCTTTCGCACTTCATCGCATAATGCTAGCTCTATATACTTATTTTTCTTACCCTGCAGTTAGCTATTATTTCTTTTCTTCTTTATTTAACTATAATATTCGCTTATATTTGCTAATATTCGCTCATATTCGCTACTTCCTAAAATAAAAAAATGCCAAAAAAAACAAAAATGAAAAATAGTAATATTTTAAACTACTTTCACACTTTGTTGCATAATATTAGCTCTATATACTTATTTTTCTTATCCTGTAGTTAGCTATTATTTCTCTTCTTCTGTTTAACTATTATATTCGCTTATATTCGCTCATATTCGCAACTTCTTAAAAAGTGCTATAAAAAAAAAACAAACAAAAAGCAAAAAACAAACTAAAAAAAATAACAAAAAAACACAACCAAAAAAAAATAAACTATTATATTTGCTTATATTCGCTCAGATTCGATTATATTTGCTCATATTTGTGACTTCAGAAATTGTCGAAGGTTTTCACAAAGTGCTGGAATAAAATAAATTGATAAAAATAAAACAAAAAACAAAAACAATAAACATAAAACGAAAAAATAAATAAAATGAAACCTTGCAAAAACTTGCAAAAACTTGCGAAAACTTGCATTCTTGAAATTTAAAAATTGCTTGCTGAAGAAATTAGTTGTATGTTCTTGCAAGTATTAAAAGGCTGGGTTGGCCTGCGCAAAGTGCTAAAAAGTCGTTGAATTTCTTGCAAAGTGCTAGGGGTAAAGTGTAGAAATAAAATAAATAAAATAAAAAAAATTAAAAATAAAAAAAAATAAGATAAAAAAAAACAATAAGAAGCTAAAAATAATGAAACAAACCCAAAAAAAACAAAAGGAAAACGAAGAAACAATGTAAAATTAATAGATCTAAATTATAAACAAAAAAAAATAAACAAAGATCTAATCTGATCTTGTAGTACAATCATCAAAAATCATCAAAACATTTCAAAAATATTAGTCAAATGCATTCTTGATATGATCCAGGTTACAAATCATCCTAAATATTAAAAAAAAAAGAAAGAGAAAAAAAAGAGAGAAAAAAAAAAAAGAGATGGCCAAGATAAACTAAAAAAGATTACAGTCAAACCTTGATATAATTACCAGTTCAGAAAACAAGAATCTGGTGATTATAACAAGTTGTGACTATATAAAGGTCAGCTTTTATATAGTTTATAAGAGTTAGAGCTTAAAAATAGTGTGACTATATCAAGGTTGTGACTATATCAAAAGTGACTATAATGAGATTTAAAATAAAAATAATTTAAAATTAAAATAATTTAAAACTAAAATAATTTAAATTAAAAAAATATTTAAAATAAAAAAATAATAATTTAAAATAAAGAAAATTAAAAAAAATAATTTAAAATAAAAATAAAATAACTTAAAAACTAAAATTAAAATAAATAAAAAAAATAAAAAAATAATTTAAAAAAATAATAAAAATAATAAAAATAAATAATAAAAAATGTTTCTACTTGGAAGACATATTTAACTAAACATGTAACTTTTATGGAAATAACATTACAAAAACAATTATTCAAATTAATATCTAATTTGTAATCACTGCAAACAATAATGCAGATCTGATTACTAGTTCACAAGAATTTTGGCTATAAAAATTGTACATTCATATGAAGTTTTTTTCTCAGATGAATGCATTATATAATTTTTTATTTGTTTATTTATCTATTTTTTTTTGTTCTTTTTTGTAATATTAACTATTAAATCAAATTTATCTGACCTAAAGCTATTTAAGTAATTATTCAGTCAATATTACTTTTTAGACTCTCAGAAAGGGTGCAAATAAAACAAATATATAAAATAAACTAAGTTAACTTTAAGACTTATAATATATGCTTATATATAAAATAATTCAAAAATAGCATAGCTGCAATAGAACCAGAAATCTTTATTATAGGTCCCTGCTATGACTATATTCAAACATTACTATAAATTTAAAAAATGTGATTGACCTATTATAGATTCGAATTATTATAAAGTTGTTTAAAGTCCTTGGCTTTATATAATTCGTAACAAAATTAGTTACCACTTATAAATAGATTCGCATGTATAGTTATATAAAAGGTACTAGTCATAATATGATTCGCTTTTTTATAAATTTTATTTTATTTTCAACTTTGGTTTTTTTTTTAAAGAACATAATCATGTTTTTTTTTTTTTTAGAGAATGTAATTAAGTTTTTTTTGTTTTTTNTTTTTTTTTTAACCTACTTTTTTTTGAAATTTTACTTTTTTTTTTTTTTATGTATCCAAATTAAAGTATAATGCCAATTATCAATTAATAATGCAATGATCAATATATAGTGATTTTGATTAGTTCGATAATAATCAATAATTGATTTACATTGATTACTTGCCTATTTTTCATTATTAATTGATTTTTGATATATATCAATTTATAACAAATTAATCAATATATAACGTTTAATTTTAATCGATATAAATCGATTATGCGTTATAAATCGATATATATCTGCTTAAAATATTTCGTGATGAAATCTGGCCAAATGATCTGCAAATATGGCCAGAATTATTAACAATTTGTTTTGACAATTGATTGTAGTGGCAATTATTGTAATTTTTCAAACCAATTAATTATTGCAAAAAAAAAAAAAGAAATCAATGATTTCATATTCTGATTTCTGATTTCTTTACCATTTTTTTTCTGGCCAAGATAAACTAAAAAAGATTACAGTCAAACCTTGATATAATTACCAGTTCAGAAAACAAGAATCTGGTGATTATAACAAGTTGTGACTATATAAAGGTCAGCTTTTATATAGTTTATAAGAGTTAGAGCTTAAAAATAGTGTGACTATATCAAGGTTGTGACTATATCAAAAGTGACTATAATGAGATTTAAAATAAAAATAATTTAAAATTAAAATAATTTAAAACTAAAATAATTTAAATTAAAAAAATATTTAAAATAAAAAAATAATAATTTAAAATAAAGAAAATTAAAAAAAATAATTTAAAATAAAAATAAAATAACTTAAAAACTAAAATTAAAATAAATAAAAAAAATAAAAAAATAATTTAAAAAAATAATAAAAATAATAAAAATAAATAATAAAAAATGTTTCTACTTGGAAGACATATTTAACTAAACATGTAACTTTTATGGAAATAACATTACAAAAACAATTATTCAAATTAATATCTAATTTGTAATCACTGCAAACAATAATGCAGATCTGATTACTAGTTCACAAGAATTTTGGCTATAAAAATTGTACATTCATATGAAGTTTTTTTCTCAGATGAATGCATTATATAATTTTTTATTTGTTTATTTATCTATTTTTTTTTGTTCTTTTTTGTAATATTAACTATTAAATCAAATTTATCTGACCTAAAGCTATTTAAGTAATTATTCAGTCAATATTACTTTTTAGACTCTCAGAAAGGGTGCAAATAAAACAAATATATAAAATAAACTAAGTTAACTTTAAGACTTATAATATATGCTTATATATAAAATAATTCAAAAATAGCATAGCTGCAATAGAACCAGAAATCTTTATTATAGGTCCCTGCTATGACTATATTCAAACATTACTATAAATTTAAAAAATGTGATTGACCTATTATAGATTCGAATTATTATAAAGTTGTTTAAAGTCCTTGGCTTTATATAATTCGTAACAAAATTAGTTACCACTTATAAATAGATTCGCATGTATAGTTATATAAAAGGTACTAGTCATAATATGATTCGCTTTTTTATAAATTTTATTTTATTTTCAACTTTGGTTTTTTTTTTAAAGAACATAATCATGTTTTTTTTTTTTTTAGAGAATGTAATTAAGTTTTTTTTGTTTTTTGGTACCCCAAGGTGCTCTACTAATATGATTTGTATTACTATTAATTTTTTAAAGGTGCCCGCAAACTGATTCACTTAATTATAAACAACCTCTAATTCGCAAAGAATATAATTTGGCTTTTTTATAGTGGGACCTATAATAAAGATTTTCTGGTCCTGCTGCAACTTTTTATAATTGAATCTAAATTAAGAACCCCAAATTACTATTTGATTTTTATAATTATTAATAATTATTATTATCAACCATGTGATATCTATCAAAATAATTACTGAATTTATTAAAACTTATATAATTATTGCATCAAACTCATCTTCTATTTTTTAAAGTTGATTAGTTTAGGGCCGTGTCATTAATCACCTGATTATTTTTTATCAGAGGCCTACTCTCCTCCCTCTTCTTTAATATATATTGTCAGGTTCTTATATGGGGTGTCCCCAATTAAAACAGCCCATATTTACATATGTTTTATTTTGAGATAATTGAGTTTAATCACTTGTTTTGATTTTCGGACTGATCCAGGATTAATCAAATTTCACGATGTTGATTGTTTAAAGTTGGCAGATGACTATTGGATAATCTCGTGATGTATTGCCTCTATGCAGCCTCATGTAATTTTTTTTTTTACATTATCTTGATTTTTTATTATGATAATCGACTTTCATTTATAATTAAAAAAAGTCAATCATGTCAAAATTTATATGGAAACTCATTTTTCTAAAAAATGTAAATATGGGCTGTTTTAATTGGGGACACCCCATATATAATTTTAACTTTTTTTACCACTCCCCCTAAAAAATCATCTGATTTTTGTCACTCCCCTTATGGTGTGTATATATATATTTATTAAAAGTTTTAAGTAAATAGTTAATCATGGTCAAATTATTTAACTTATTTTAACATATTTGTCAAATATGCATTACAGCCAGACCTCCATAAATACAACCTCTATAAATACAATACCTCTCTAAATGCATGTTTTTATCTATTCCGTAAGATGTTATTAGTGCTAAATGCACATTTTATATTCTGTAAATGCACGTTCACTTGAATAACATTTTATATTATACTAACCTCCCAAAATGCATGTAGCCAATCAATTTATATTTAAAATAGGTTATACTGTTTTGGTAAAAGTTACACAAACTTGATGATCTAATTTTTAAAGCTGCAATTTAATTGGCTCTCTTTAAATGCAAACTTCCCTAAATACACGTTGTTAGACTTGTTCCTATGAGTTGCATTTATGGAGGGTTGACTGTATAATTTTTGGGGTAGCATAAAAAGTCACAGTAAATAGTAACAAATATTTGATAGTATTCTAATGAATACCAATAAAAAAATTATATAAAAACTAAGTTACAAGTACTTAAAAATATATCTATATATTGTATATATATATAATGACTTTTATCTAATTATTAGCATCAATCATTATATACTGGTATATTTATTTAGTTTTATAAAGTTGCTAAATATTATTTATTAAAAATAGCAGGTTATAACTAGAGGTATAGTTAGTTACTATAAATTTGCATAGATTCTATTATGTTATATTATGTATTCTGTTGTGATATACTAATAATCATTAATATAACTTTAATTAATATTTAAACTTTTTAATATAGTGACTTTAAATTATATAAATAGTTATGCAAAATTAGTCTTATAAATAATATTTTATACAAATAGATGTTATTTTATAATATTTATTTAAAATATTTAATAAATAAATAATAGTATAAATATAAAATTAATAGTAAAATTTAGGCAAATTGCCAAGAAAAAAACTATTGAGAAAAACCTTATTTAAATCTAAATACATAAAAGAAATGTATATTAAATTAAATAAATATAAAATAAATAAATATAATATAAATATATATAAAAATAATAAATATAAAATAAATATATATAAAAATAAATAAATATAAAATAAATATATATAAAAATAAAATATAGCATATATTATATATATAATAAATATATAATAATGTTATATATAACAAATTATTTTATATTTTTTGGTAACTAGCTATGCAAACATAAACATGCTCTTGCAGATTCACTATTTNAATAAATATATAATAATGTTATATATAACAAATTATTTTATATTTTTTGGTAACTAGCTATGCAAACATAAACATGCTCTTGCAGATTCACTATTTAATCTATTTCTTGATTTGCTAATTACTTGACCTGCAATTGAAAAAAGTTGTTCATATGAAACTGAACTAGCTTGAATATATAAATAATTATAAGCAAGTTTTAAAAGTATTGGATATTCTGCTATATAGTGTTCCACCAATTTAAAAGTTTTATAGTTTTATTTGCTTTGCATACAACCAATATTTTTTAACTAAATTACCTATTACATGTGTTGATTGTGATATATATTTTAACTTTTGATAAAAACTATTTTTTAGATTTAGTTTTGGTAAAGGTGATTGCTAATCAATTTTTTTCTAATTGGTATTAAAATTTCTTCAATATCCAAGTTAAAAAAGCATCCTTTGTTATATTTAGGATTTAATAAAGTAGAAATATATAATGATTCTGTTATTTAATAAAAATATTCAATATATTTACTTATTATAGCATCAACAATATAGTGCAATAAAAAATTTTTATCTTTTTCAGTTCTAAATCTTTTCTAATAGCTAATACAGTTGGGGATATTTCCATATATGGTATTTCCAAATATCGTAATTGATCTACACTGTACAATGGTCCAAAAATTTCTAGAATTTATTAATAAGCCTAAATTTGATTGGCTAAAAATTTTGATATATATATATCGGTATATAGAAGAAAAATTACCTGTCTTTCCCAAAAACGAATACCTCAGTACTAGTGCCGTAATATATTGGGTTATTTAGTTATCTAAAGAGTAGTTACTTTTTACTTTATTATTATACGATTAACACTACATTATTTGAACTTTTTAAGTAGAATATAATTTTTTTAAAAATGCATTGTCTCCTTCGAATATTAAAAAAAATTTTTAATACTTTGCCCAGACTTCTATTTTGGCCTTGAAATAAGGTGCGTATCAAATACACTATTATTGAAAACCATTTGGTTGGTCTAATCTTTTAAATCACAGCACGATCCTCGAATACACAGCAATATGCAGATATATGGGTGTCAGATAAAAGGTATTTCAAACAAGTAAAACATGCATTAAAAGTTTTATGATTTATAATTTATTTAGAGTATTTTACACTACTACTGTTATCTATGATTTCAGACCCGCTAGATCAATCCAAATCCGTAAGCGATAGTTTTTTAATGATTTTGCAAAAGAATTAAGAAAAAAAAGCCATACTGCTATATTCGGTAAGGTATATTCAACAACCATGTTAGGCGGGCTTCTGACTGTATTAGCTATTGTCTTTGAAATGTCGTTTAATGGTTATTACAAAAAAAAAACATTTGATCAATATTTAAAGCCTCAGATAGTAATACAAATCGAAAAATTGAAAAATCGATTAGTTGGCTTAGTTGACAACTAATCGATTGAAAAATTTTTGGCAGCTTATATTAAAACAAATAAAAATTGAATAATTGTTTAGTTCAGTAGTTGACAACTAATCGATTGCAAAATTTTTGATGATTTGTATCACTAGCCTCAGATTGTGGAACTTCATATCTGATTTTTAAAATCAAAATTACAGAATTAAGGTGACAAAAATTAGTGTTAATATAATTTTGGTTATTATAACTATAAAGCAGAAGAATATTAATATTTTATTATTTAATTTTCGAGTTCTATTTCATCTTCAGGTTCATCTTGCTCATTATGAAGGTCTCTAATATTTTGTAAAATCTCTTGCAATTGAGTACGATTTCTTTGCTTTAACCCATGATACTTTGGACGATCTGAAATATTAACTGAATTAAGCAATGAATTAATAATTAATAGAAGCTCTTCTTTCGACATATTTGCTTCATCCATAGCAGCTGCTTCCTCTTGAGCAGTAACAGGTATTGGTCGCAGCGAATGATTTGGCCTGTTTTCTTTGAAAGTTTCGTTAATAAACTTAATTCTTCTTTCACATGCTAAATCACTAAAATTTTTTAGCTTCTCGCTAAGTAGATGCTCATCTCCAAGGCTCTTAAATTTGCGATCATTGCCTTGAGGATTCAAAAACCCAGTTTGTCTTAATTGAACTCTAAATCGTTGCGATTCTGTGATGTAATCTGGACGTGTTTGACCTCCTGATGATTCATTGTCAGTATACCCAATTATATTAAATAATATATGACGCAACTAATTCAAAATGATTTATAAATTTTTATTTATTTTATTAGATGAAGATTGTAAGTACAATTGTTTTTATTTAAATATATAATTTTCACTAACTTTTATAAATTTTGTACAATTTCTTGCAGCAATTCTCCAATACTTTTGTGAAGGTACGGGTGGAATCAAGGCCTTCAAAGATTTATTAACTTCTTCGAGAATAGCATCAAGGCCTTGATATTGATGATGATATCCTGATCGTGAAATAACTGAGTAGAATTCTATGTGTTGTCTAATTTCAGGATTTAATCGCATTAATTGCTCTTCGTAAGTTATTTCAATTAGGCGGTATATAGGATGCCTACGACCAGACCATACTGGAGCAAACATATGTCGAGCAGTATTTACCAACAATGGCCGGTTGTTTCTAACCCCCGTACAAAAATTAATAATGGCCAGGAGGTAAACAAATGTCTATAATAATAATTAGCTAAAAAGTTTTAGATAGAGTATTTTATTTTTTATTTTGAAGTCTTACTTGTTCAAATTTCAGCTTATATTTATGATCATTTTGTTTTTTTGCCCAGTCTAGATAGCCATCAGCTGAAGGATTTTCAGTTGCAACTACGTATGGCCATAATAATTCATATGTAATAGCATGACGATAAATGTTGCAAATAGAGTCCCACGATTTGTGATGATTGGCGCATTTTTTAAAATACCCAAGTTGGTTTTCAGTCCTGTATCCTTGAATAATAGCAAATTTTTTGATATCAATCATCCTTAAAAGAATATGTTAATAAGAATTAGACTATTATATTCGAATTTTTGTTAATTTCACGATAATAAGAGGAATGAAATACCAATTAAGCTCTACAAATGCTTTGAGCATATTCATTTCTTCATGTAGGGCACCGGGAATTAGTATAAGCCACAGAAAGTCTTTTTTGATTTTTTGAGCTAGGTTATAAGGAACGCTATCACAAGTAACGGGTAGCCATTTTCGTTCTCCTTGGTTTATTCGTGTAATACTCTGTATATGCTCTAAAACTTTTTTTACATTATTTATTGAATTAGTATTAAATTCTAATGGATCCGGCACATACATTTCTGAAACAATAACATCGTCATCAGGTTCTGATCGTTGGGTAATACTAATACGTTCGAAATGAGAGCTTTTTTGTTCGTGAGTATAAGAATGGGACTTTATTATGAGAGGTTTGGATTGGGAGGCTGTGTTATTAAGTTGTGCAAGTTCATTAGCAGATTCTGCTTGTAAAGCAGCTAATTTATCTAATTTCTCATTACATTTAGGGCATGTACGTTTTTTATTATCAATGTTTGTTGTATTGCATTTTTTACACCTTTTTGATTGACCCTCGTCACCTTTTTGATTTTTTATACTTTGATTAATGATATTCTTTGTTTGGGTTTTTTCAGCTATAAGGTCCTTTAAAATTGAGGATAAGTATATTTTTAATTCCGATTCATGTTCTTTTTTCATTTCTGGTGTAAGATAATATAACTTTTCTTATTTTTTATCAGTTAACGAGTCATTAAGCCAAGGTGCGATTACAAATTGAGTTAAATCATTTTTATTCATGTTTAAAGCAACAAAACTCGTAACTGTGTGATAGATAACCGTGTTATATCCACGATCAAGATAATTATGTTGACCTCGTTGTTCGTTATCAAAGGCCATGAATAGAAGTCCTTCAGGTAAGTGTTCACTTTCGATTGCTAACGATTCTAGCCAGTTAACGAATTTAGTATAACTTCCAGAACTAACTACGTGATTATCAATGTCAACAATTGTCTTAGATCGGGATAGTGAATATTTGATTCCTGATATGGCTAGACTTATTTCTGATACGTAGTTTTTATGTCTTGACCCATATATTGAATCAATCGCAACTATTTTTTTAAAGGTTTTTTCATTTGATGTATAATCACAATGATTATTACTGTCATTACGAGTAAGAGTATTAATAAAGTTAATAATGACTGGGTTACGATTAGCTAACCAATTATCGGGTGTAAAATTTAATAAGTTATTAAGTAAAAATCGCTCTCTATTAAAAATTAATGATTCTATATCATTATAAACTTTTTGGCGTTCTTGGTTTGCAATTTGGATTACGGAATCTATTCTTTTTTTTTGACTATTATATCGGGTTTCCCATTTATATTTTAGCGCATTATTTTGTTCGGTTATCTCTTTATTTATTTTACTTAGTTCTTGAACACGTTCCCAACTTTCCATTACATAGTCATATGCATAATCTAATTGTTTTTTAAGATCTTCTATCTCATTTATTTTTGAGCTTAACTGTAATTGAAGCAGATAAACACGACTTTCAAAAGTAATATCAGATACTTGTATACCAACCTCATGGGTTTCCTGATTAACTTGTACACCAACTTCACACATATTTTTTCAATATCTGTTTCATGTGAATACCGAGCCTGCTTTTCAATTATTCTATTGTCAAAATTATTACTATTTATTTGCCGCTTTTGATTATTACGTCTATTCTTAGGAATATTTGAACTTACAAGCATTTGACGTAAAAAATCAGATACAATAATTTGATTATAATGCTTTTCGCATAAATAAAAGTCTTCTAAATGCGTTTGAATTTGAACCAATTCAGAAAAAAAATT
The DNA here is from genome assembly GCA_003550325.1 of Gigaspora rosea. Lineage (NCBI taxonomy): Eukaryota > Fungi > Glomeromycota > Glomeromycetes > Diversisporales > Gigasporaceae > Gigaspora > Gigaspora rosea. Next base: position 29,938 of record QKWP01001720.1, on the reverse strand, counting down.
ATTATATAATGGAAGGCAATCTTGGGGTAATTTACTACTTGCATGTCGCATAGTTTGTGAACTTTTAGTTTCACATTCTAATAGGCCCAAATTTTTATATAAAGGAACTAGAGTAGCAAAGGCGCAAGGTAGATCCTTTGCTTGTGGACGTTGGTTAGCTTGGTTAGCTTGGTTAGCTTGGTTAGCTTGATTAGCTTGATTAGCTTCCACTAATGAAAGAAAGTATATAGCTTAATATTAGTGAATCTTGATCTAAAAACAATAAATAAATTTATTACATACTGGTTTTAGTTCTTATAGCGGTAGCGAAATTTCAAGTATTTCTAAACAAGCAAAGAACCACGTAATACTAGCAGTTGTATGATATTAGAACAGTTATAATAATAAAAAAGTAAGGAAACCGGCATTAATAAAGTAAGGATCAGGGTAATTATTATTATTATTATTATTATTATTTCAGCGTATTTCTAACAGTTAAAAAAAAAGTCAAGTTTTAATAAATTTATATTTTAATAATTTTTAAAAAAAAACCTCGTTTTGATATACTCATAAATTTCAAAAGTGAGTTGATTATGGAAAAGTCTTAGCTGATTGTAAAACTACTTGCTTTGACCTTCTTAATTTCATAAGGGCTCGTCATATTACAAAGACAATTCGTGTAAATTTATCATGTGAAACTCGTGAAAACGTTCATAAATTCAATAAAAAATTTGACGATCAATTTCTAGATCTACCTAATTATTCCAGAATAATCGGTTACATAATAAACCAAATATGGAAATAATCCTGACTGTAATAAAATTATTTATTGTTTGATAAGTTTGTGATGAAAGCTCAATAGTAGCATCATTAAATAGTTCTAATAGATCAACTAAATTTTTATAAATTTTCCATTCTTCTTCATTTGGTATATAAGTTTTAAATTTGGATATTTAACTAATAATATTTCTATAGATTCATATAATAATTATGCTCTTTTAACTATTTATTTAATAAGTTGAATTCCATCTTGTTTTACAATCTAATATTGGAGTTAAAAAGAATTTGCCATTTAAAATTATAACATTTTTTAAATCTTCAAAAATTTTAGATGATTTACAAATAGTTTTAATTAATTTTCTTAGTTTTTTAATTGAAACTTCTATAAGATTTAAACTAGCTAGAACTATTAAATTAAGTATATGGGCTTTATACCTATAATAACAAAAATCATTTAATATTAACTTATCTTGTAAAAAAATTGTAGCAGAAATTATATTAGAACTATTATTAGTTGTTAGTGCAATAACTTTAGTCTTAATTTTAAATTTTTCAAGCAATAAATGTACTTTATTTGCAATACTTTCTCCAGTATGAGAGCCTTTAAATTGAAATATATCCAATACAAAATGCTATAAATTCCAATTTTCATCGATAAAATGAATAGTAATAGCTAAAAAATTTTTCATTTTTAAAGATGTCCAAAATCAGTGTAAGTGCAACTTTACTTGAGATTTTGCTAAAATAATTTTTTATTAAATTTCTTTGATAATCAAATTGATTAATAGCTAATCTTTGAATAGTTCTATGACTAGAGATTTTATAAAATGGATCTAATCTTTGAATAATATTTCTAAAGCTTTTTTCTATTACTTTAAATGGTTTAAAAGCTAAAATAATCTATTCAAAAATTGCTTGAGTTTTTTTCGCTTAAATTTCTGCTAAATATTTTTTAATTATTAGATCTAATTTTTCTTTTTGTAATAATAAATTATGCCTTTGTTGCCATGAGTATGGATAGAAGTAGTTGCTGCTGTTGGTTTAAATTGTATAGGATATTGAGAACATTTATAAGTTTCTTCATCTACATATTTCCAAATATCTGATTTTTTTTACAATAAAATTGAATTTTTTAAGTTCTAAATTTTTATCCAAATTATCTTCATTTATTGCAACTGCTTTTTCAAAACTTATATCTTGTAATCCTTGTATAATTTGTTCTTTATTTCATTCAATTTCAATATTGTCATCATCTAAATTACTAATATAAATTTTATTATTAAGTTGTATCTGCAAATCTTCTTCATCACTACATTTTTCAGGAATATTATCTAAATCATCAGAGCTTATAGACATTTTATAATAACAAATTATTAAGTTAAAAATTTGTATTGTTATAACTTTTGAATAAATTATTGTAAATGCAATAAATTTAAAAAAAAGTTATATTTTTTAATTTTAGATTATATACTAATTATATATTTAGAATTAAGTACTGCTAAATGAAAACCCACAAATCTTAACAGATTTTTCTTGGTAGTGTCACACTTGGAATTCACCTTTCAAAAGAATTCAAGAGACAAATAGATTTAATATAGAGACTATATTTATGGTGAGATGGCAGATTAATAATAGTGTCATTGTATGACTTAATAGAAAGAATTTAACAATGCTTTAGTAAAAAAGGCAGCAATACACTTATATATGAGGATATAAGAGGTTGGTTACTTTACTACAATTAATTAACAATAACAATAAAGGGTCACAATTCCTTTAAGAAAATAAAGTATAGTTTATAACATGTATAAGAACATGTACAGACTTTATTATTTAGTGAGAAACTAAAAAATACAAAAGAGAATTCAATTCTAATTAAATGTATTAAAGAGAAAACCAAATCCATTTTGCTACAAAACCAAAAAGAGTAGATTTATATACATAAATTGTAAATTATAATCTACACTACTAAGGACTAATTTATTCTATTCTACAGACTATCTACTATAATCTACTATGAAATAAAAAGAAATACAAAGAAATACTAAATACTATGAGTATAAAGAAAAATGTAATATGGGAGAATATCTATTTGGGATTCTGAATGTCTATTCTGTAATAATCCAGATTATGCACATGAATTATAAATTATAATTTACACTACTAAGGACTAATTTACTCTATTCTACAAACTATCTACTATAATCTACTATGAAATAAAAATAAATACAAAAAAATACTATGAATAAAAAGAAAAATGTAATATAGGAGAATATCTATTTGGGATTCTGAATATCTATTTGGGATTCTGAATATCTATTTTGTGATTATCCAAATCATGCATATGATTGTGTATAAAAGATCAAAGATCTTATACAATTGGCACTAAATGAATGCTAATGACAATTATTTTAATATGTTATTATGTTAGCATTTTTAGCATAACAGTAGCACTCAATTAATTCAAATCTTATTTTTATTTATTATGTTTATAGTATTTATACATATCTTATTTATTATAATTTTAAATATAGCTTTTAACTAAATTTGTATATTGCAGTCCAAATATAAAATTTGCCTAATTGCTTATAATTAATGCCCCTTAAATAACACTCTTAAAATTAGAAAATGTGAATTAACCAAATTTGCTTCTGTTGTTTAATTACCTATTATTTATAAATTATTTTGAGTGAAAAATAGCTAAAAAGTCAATCAAATGTTCATGAATTTGAAAACCTTTTGTATAATAGTTCAAGTTCAAGAACAAGTGCAAAAATAAATATAAGTGCAAGGCAGATGCGAGAACAAAAACAAAAATAATTGCTTACAATAGATAAAAAAAAACATATTAATAAAAAAAGTGATATATAACAAATATTAAGAAATTACATAATATTTAATACTTTTGATTGATTATACAACTTATGATCAAAATGTTAAAACTAATATAGCAATGAGCAAGTTATGATCAAGAATATTATCACAATTTAAATTCATTAACAATTGTTTAATTATGATAGTACCAAATTAGCTTTAACTATATACAATATTGTGTATCAATTTATGACCAAAATTTTTATAGTAAATTAAATATTGAAAAGTTATAGCGGATTAGTATAGTATAAATAATCAGATAGTATATAGTATAGGCTGATTTTTAAAACCTGTACTATATATAAATGCTTGGCAAAACTAATTTGGCTATGACAAAATGATGAAACCATAAGTTTCATTAAGTTTTATCAATAATGAACTTATAGTTTCATCAGATTTTGTTATTTTATTAGGCATCACTAGTACCACACTAATTAGCTATCATTCTAATGCTAACCCTAATACTAATATATATGACACTAGATCAATATAGTGCAGACTTTAGAAATTTAGGCTAATTTGTGAAAATATTAATTGATAATATTCTAGTACCATACTGTAATTTTCTCATAATATACAATTCTGATCATCTGTACCACTGCTGAAAAGGACATATAATATTCTGTTACTCAAAGAAACCCATCACATACAATTCTGTTAAATGCAAATCATTTGACTGAAATTAAAATTGGTTTGTTATAATTTTGGCCAAATGATCTGCAAATTATGAACAAGATATTTTTCAACTGGGTTTAAACACTATCTAAAAAATTTTTAGATCATGCGATATAAATTAATTCATATACAGTGCATTTCATCTAAAGCCAACCTATTTTATATATAGGCGCCAATTTTTAGCTGCTGTGTAACCTAATTATCCAAAAACATGCAGAAAAACTTAATACAATTTTAAATTTAATTAATAAAATTTAAAATTTTGTTAATAAATTCAAATTTTGTTATATTTATATATATATAAACGCCAAAATTTTAAATCATATGTAAATTTAAATTAAAATAACTTACTAAAAACAAAAAATATTAAAATTTTATTTTAATAGTTTAAATAGCCTTTTGTTTAAACTATTAATTCGTGATTCTTTTGTAAACAATAGTACTGTCATAGTAAAAGTTGGGGGAATCTAATATAAGTTTTATAATAGAGCTGAATCCAGCTTCACCCACAAAGTAGGTCATCTTTTTTTCAAGATAACCTTGCTTGGAGCTCTAATAAAAGTTATAGAGCTGATGTTTGTGGTTCTAATAGTAGTAAAATCGGTAAAATTGGCCTGGTGGTTGTTGAGATACCCTAGCCTTTCTCTTTATAATCATATAAAATTTCTTTAAAAAATTTTAAAGAAACCTTATATGATTGTAAGAAGAAAAGCTAAGGTATCTCAACAACCACCAGATCAATTTTACTGATTTTACTACTATTAGAACCACAAAAATCAGCTCTATAACTTTTATTAGAGCTCCAAGAAAGGTTATCTTGAAAAAAAGATGACCTACCTTGTGGGTGAAGCTGGATTCAGCTCTATTATAAAACTTATATTAGATTCCACCCAACTTTTACTATGATAGTACTATTGTTTACAAAAGAATCACGAATTAAACTATTAAAAATTTTTTTAAATAAATATCTTTTGTTTTTAAAAAGTTAAATTAATTTAAAAATTTTTATAATTAAAAGGTGATAGCTTTTCATAAAATGCACTGTACTCATTATTGTTATATTTATTATCATTGTTCACTTATATCAATAAAAAACTTTTATTTAAAAATGAAACATATTATTAATCATGCAAAGTTACATGATCTGAAAAATTTTTAAGAGGTGGATTGATTTCTCTATTTATCAGATGATTCAGATACACCAATATGAATTTTAAACAATAATTATTCATTTATTAGCCAGTATATTAAGAATTTGGCATCAGTCATAATCTTGACCAGTCAGTCAAACTGCTCTAACTGGCTAATATTAGTTATAGTCATTGACAAGTCATGACCAGTTATGACTAGACTGTGCCCATCCCTACTTGGGACTATAGATGAAATATTCAAAAATGTGCATTTAGAGAAAGTGTGCATTTATAGAAGCATTTTATTAAGAATTCTTTATACTTGAAAGTGAATATTTGTATGCATTTAAGATGGCATGTATAGTACAAAACTAACACAACCATATCTAAATAACTTGTATTACTATAGAAGAAAAACAGTAAAGCAGAATTTTTTATAGTAAATTACTATAAAAATCATATTATCCAATACAAAACTCACAAACTATATCTAAATCACTTGTTTTCCATAATAATCTGTAAGAATTTTTTTATAGTAAATCACTATACAAATCATGTTCATTCCAATACAAAGTCAATATAACTATATCTAAATTACTTGTATTACTTTAAGACAAAAATTTTTATATTGAATCACTATATAAATTATGTCCATTCCAATACAAAACTAACATAACCATAACTAAATAACTTGTATCACTATAGAGAGCAAGAATAGTAAAACAGAATTTTTTATAGTAAATCACTATAAAAATCATGCTATTCCAATACAAAATTCACAAACCATATCTAAATCACCTGTATCACCATAATAGTCTGTAAGAATTTTTTACAGTAAATCATTATATAAATTCCATTCCAATACAAAACTAACATAACCATATCTAAATTACTTGTATTGCCTCAATAGTTAGAATTTTTTACAACAAATTAATCTGCATTTTTTGTTTAATTATGTTATGTGGTGATACTCCAATGTCTCTTATTAGTTTTATATGCTGAGAGGAAGGTATTTATCTTGATTGTTGTAAAGAATCATAAATGACAAAATTTTTATCTGAGAGAATCTACAGTAAAAACAAAATAATTATATTATTATATCTAAAAATATTTTATATTTAATACATATACTTACAATTTAACAATATCACAATTTTGTGCAGTGAGTATTAGGCAATTTTTTAAATACATTAAGTTCTTTTTCCACTAACTTCATAATGAAAATTTTCATTTTCAACCCTTAAAATTAAATTTTTTAATATTTTTTTAAAAAAAATAAAATGTTTCTTTATCATATTTTCTTTGAATTACTCTAAGCATTTTACCATTTTCAACATGCACTGCCCATGTATTATCAAGCTCTTTTTTCCACTTTTTGTTCTTGTATTCAATTTCAAAGTATTCAGCCTTGGACTTTCCATTTGTAATAAAGCCTTTAACTATTATTTTATGATAAAAGCAGGTTCTTTTTAGTTCTTGCTTTAGCTATCTTGAGTAGCATTGAAGGTTTGGGCAATTCTTGACTCACTTCATGGATAACTATGAGTTCTTTGCCAAGTTATGGTTTCAAGCTATTTTTACTTTGTATTTCTATCATATCAACCTCTATGATTTTGCATATATTTAGTATAATATTTTCTATCTGTGCTGTTTTCTTTATTAGAGGCATGCTCTATAGAAAATATAATACTTTAGTTTTCTTTAAGTTCTTCTGTACCATAGTTGGGAACCCCATATTCAGAGATAAGAAGAATATTTTATTACATAAAGAAGAAGAAGTATTTTTGATAATAACTTAATATATAAAATTTCTTCTCACATTGAGTGACTTGGCAGATCAAAGCTAACATCTGGCAGAGATAAAAGCATAGATAGCATATGACTTTCTGGTTTGTTGTATTGTTCAATCATATAGCTCAACTGCTTTCCTCATTAGACAGATGTTTTCTGCATTTTCTAAACCCAGGCAGAACTTAATATATATACTTAAATCTGTATTCTTATTTAAAACTTTGTTTAACATTTATGCATTATTGTGCACATCGCCATTTTAAGTATATTTATATTTATTTGTTGCGTGTGCAGTGTCAGCGGGCGAGTGCAGCGAGACAGACTGACTAATCACTCAAATCAAATCATTAAACCATTACACCGTACAATATACTCAATTGGTAGAGACAGTAAATTTGACAAGGTAAGGCTAATTCGATATATTGTGAGGACTAATAATGCATGCATTTTATTTAAGCACATGCTTAACTCTACTTTATTTAAAGGGCAAAATAGCTCCGTCTATAATGCTTTTTACATCGAGAGGGGATAAAAAGAACAAGATCAAACTTTTTTAGATTTAAAATCTATTATGCTATATTGCACTAACATCGAGCAAACAATCGTTTCTTCCTCAGGCTTACAATTGTTTGTTTACTTTTTTTAATATTGCCCAGACCTAAGCCCAGTTCAATCCTGTTTCTTCTTTTTTGAGACCTTGGTGGGCTTGGGTTCTTCTCTTTTTCCACGGATGGCTTCTCCCCATCACGGATTTGGGGCTTTTAGGAGGCATTTCCTTCAAAATTCAGCCACGATATCTTGGTACTTCGAATTGTAGTTTTATCATGTTTTCGAGTCTTGTGATATCAAATTCAGTGCAGTTGGTTTCAATTATAGTTGTTAGATGCAACCTAGAAGTTTCACGCTAACAAATCTACAAACCTAATTTCGTCTTTCATAAACTAAAATCTCAAATGACGAATTGATGAAAGGTAGCAGAATTGACAAAAAAAGGTGGCAAAACTGATAAAAGGTTACAAAGCTAGCAAAGGGCGAAATATTGTACTACTAAATGGTGGGTGCGTGTCCGTCTTTTGCAATTTGGTTTACTATTGATTTTATTTTTTTTTATTTTTATTTATTTAAATATTTAATATTTGAGATATTAATAGCTTACGTATTTGCTATTCATAATTTTTGTTAGTAGCCTTTTTAAAATTAAACATAAATCAGGTCAAGCCAGTAAACATACCCAGCATTACCGGTAAAGATAAATAAAGAGCCTCGATAATAATTTATTGTTTTTATGCTAAATACATAAATTTCTAGGATGATTTTTAGATTAATTTTTATTTTTTAATTTTTTTTTTTTTTTTAGCGGGAAACACACATTAGGGTTCCATCATTAACATCGGTTTTTTTTTTTTTTTTTAGTGAAAGAACTAGGGATTTTGTCATTTCAAATTCGGTGGTTTATCTTTCGTCAGAAGGATTTGAGGCTCCATCCTTCGTTAGAGGTTTCGTCTTTAAAAAAGTTTTCGTCTAAAACTATAGTTTCGGTGATTTCCCGGCAACAGAAGCCTCATAACGCAGAAGATATTTATGCACTAACCAGTTTTTAATGATTCCTAAACCAAAAATCGCCCTTTTATTTTTATATTTCGCTGAGTTTCGTCATTAGTCACGAGCTTCGTCATTCGTCATGAGTTTCGTCATTCGCCACGAGTTTTCGTCATCATCACGAGTTTCATCATTCTTCATTCGTCAAATTGAAGTTGTTTCGTCATTCTTCTAGACGAAACTATTTCGTCATTCGTGGCATCATTAATCATAGTAGAATTACATCAAACGTTGATCTTTAACGATCACCATTAATATGAATGGATAGCTCTTCTTGGCGCTATTTGAAAGGCGGATATCGAAATACATAATTTTGAGTTTCTTGGTTTGTTAAAATAATAATGCCATAGTTATTTTAATTAATAAACGAGAATATTCTTGTATAAAATTGCAAATTCAAGCAATATTACATTATAATGATTTAAAACATGAAATTTAAATTTATAGATTATCATAAGATTGCACGCGTAAATCATATTTAGCGATACGAAAAGTCTTGGACCGACCCAGCCGACAAAATTACTCCGGCCGGTCGACCGGGCGACCATATTAATAAAAAATTTTGTAATCAAAGTTACCAAACACAATCTCCTAACGGTAATTTTGGTAACTTTACTGAACAAATTACCATAATCAAAAAATTCTCGACAACTATGCTCGCCATGCTCGTGTTTATGTTGGTTGACTGTCAATCATCACGAAATTTTCTGATATTTCACTATCTTTTCTTTGATTCTGACTTAATCTTGCCGAATCTATGATTCATTCCAACCTAATTCGACAACTTGCCCAAAAGTTCTGGCACCTTACATCAGTAACTTACCATTTGGTAGTATCCGCAGTTAAGTCAACTGCGGAATTAAGTCTTTAAAAATTATTTAGCGGCCCGGCAAGAAGTAAAATAACTAGTCAGTCAGAAAAAGCTCCTATTCGGCCATTGAACTAAGAAAGATTTATTTGGATTAGTTTATTGTTGGTAGGTTTACTGACTATTTGCGGTTTCTAGTAAAATTACAATGTACAAAGATAAAAAGTGAAAAATAGATTGATTCAAAATCCTAACTTGTCTTAGTCGGCCCGACCGGGCCGTGAAGGCGTAGTCGACTCTCGGCCCGCCCGGCCCGTGAAGGCGTAGGTCGACCCTCGGCCCGCTCGGCCAATGGGCCGGGTCAGTCCGTATAATAAATTGTAGCAACAATTATATGTAAAAAAAAAGAAAAAAAAATCAAGGGTAAAAAAAGAAAATTATAACGAATAGAGGAAATCTCGGTCTTATGACCTTATTTGATAAAATATTTACCAGAATAATAGTATTGTTCTTCGTTTTGTATGATATCATACTGTGATTTAAAGATTTGTAATCGTTATTTTGATCAGTGAAAAAACAGTAAATAATATACCAGGAACGGAGTGATATGCAATACCACGAAGTATATGGTTACTATAGCAAGTTAAGTGATGTGCGTCCGTAACATCTTATATATGATTGGACACTATGCTAAACGCAGTAAAACGCGAATTTCTGCACTTAAAACATCACGATATGCATCACATAGTACTATATTTATCTATTGTATGAGAATGTTTAGCCAAACATCTCTTTAACAGGTTTTTGTTTCGATTAAAGAAAATGTCTTGTTTTATTAGTCTTTCGAAATTGCACTAATCAAATATGTTATGACGTGACTCCATAGCATTACAAGTAGGGCTGTTAATCGGTCTGGTCCGGACCGACGGTCCTTCGGTCCGTCCGGGACCGGGTCGGTCCGGTCTTTTTTAGGACGGACCGAAAGGACCGTCGGTCCTAATAGTAAATATCAAATAAACTAAATTTTATCATGATAATACGCATTTTGAAACAACTATAAAAATTCTTTTTGACTAAAATTCAATTACAACCCCTTAGTTTGTTAAACAAGATTAAACCGCGTTTAATGTATAATGAGAACGGGCTGTTGCTAACGTTAATAAAATAGAGAAATTTATTAATGACAGCAATGGCGTGATCACAATTTGCACTATATTTGTGCGAAATAACGCCTATGGGCATTATTTTGGAACTCGAGTTTGAAACAAGCTAATTATAATATAGCCGAGGATTTTTAATGATAAAAATTATAATTTGCATTCGACTAAATTAACTATTAGCTTGCCTCAAACTCGTGTTCCAAACAACGCTCACATGCAAATAAAAGATTATCTAGCTATTATGTCTACTAGTGTTCCATGTGAACAATTATTTAGTTTAGCTGGGTTAACAGTTACTAAAATCACGAAATTCTCTTGATAATGAAACAGTTCGGGCTGTTTTGTGTTTAAAATCTTGGTTTACTTAAGACTTACCATTCTAAATTTTAATTTTACAAAATTTTTTTTCAGCTAGTAGGCTTTTTTTTTATACGTATATAATTTTATGGTGCTTATAATACGATAAAACACTTTAATACTATAATATTTTACCGATTAAAATTTTTTTTGATTTTAACTTGGAAATAACCCGATACTAGTATACTTTATTTTTTATATTTTTTTTTATTAAATATATTATGTTTATAAATTTTTAAGTATTTGACAACATGTAAATGCTAATAATATTATATTAATAAATATTTTTTTTATGCAAGTAACTTCTAATCGTTTTGTTAATTTACTTTAATATTTTCATATATTAAGACAATTCTTGTCTTGAGCCAGTACAAGATTGAACATTTGGCGTGCCCAATTATGATTATATTATTTCAATCAAATTATCAAGTGGTTAAAAGTGACAAAAATCTTTTTAACTGAATTTAACTAACTATAATGTTCATATTTACGAAGTTAATTAAATGATGTTATTTTGCTATAGCTATATTAATATACTATATTTTCTAATCCATAATTTATGTATGACTAAAATTATCAAACGTATTAATTATTGCTCTCTTATATCATATAAGCAAATATTATAAATTTGAAAAGCTTATTGTAAAAGTATTGAAATTCTTTATACTAACAACTTTAATTTCATCGTTATAGCAAAAAAGTATTATATTGATCATCGGTCCGTCCGGTCTATCTTTATTCGGTCCTATTCGGTCCTGGACCGCAGTCCGGTCCGATTTTTTAAAAGACTGGGCGGTCTTTTAATCAGGACGGACCGGACGGTCCGATTAACAGCCCTAATTACAAGCATCAGAAAAAGCATCATACTGTATTTACTGTAGATAGTTATAAATAGCGATTGAGGAAAATTCTAATATCTAGAAACTTCAAAATCAGATTACATAAAATTTAATTGAGATCAAGCTGGATATCCGTATTTTAACGATACAAAATGAATTTTAGGTTAGTAAGTGTGCATCTCATAATAATTCATTTGGTAATTTACGCTTAGTACGAATAAGTGAATGCTTGAATTTTAATTTTTACTATGACGAACTGATTGGATTGTATTTGCGTTTCAATTATGTAATATTATATAATTCATGTTATAATTTTTCGGGGTTAAGTTCGCCACAGTAAAACTAAAATAGCCTCTTGCAGTTAGAAAATTACCGTAACGAATACACAGTGCAGAAGGGAGTTGCTTTTTTA
>QKWP01001720.1:0-16808 GCA_003550325.1 Gigaspora rosea | reverse complement strand
AAAAAAAAAAAAAAAAAAAAAAAAAAAAAAAAAAATTACCGTAATTTTACGTAATTTTACACAAGTTTGTGTAAGTTTTTGAAATCAAAATTACATGTAATTTTGATCATGTGAATAGTTTTTGGCCAAAATTTTTGCAAAGTTGGCATAAAAATAAATATAAAATTAAAGTTCCAAACGTAATGATGGTTTTTCTATTTATTCTGGTAAAACTTTTGTAATGCTAATTCTATTATCATAATCTACTGTTTATTGTAAAGTTACGTTGCAGTTTCGTAAGTTATACATGAAACGTAACAAAGTATACAGTATATGTGGAATGTATAGTTTTCCCGTATAAATGCGAAATAACTACCAAAAATGTAATTTCGAATTTTGATCGAATTAGCTTAATCCGGGTCATTATTCAGGTCCCTAGACGTTATTTCGCGTTTATTCAGTTCATCATCCGTTCCTGGTTTAGCGCGACTGCGTCACGCAGTTACTTATGGTTATTATAGCAAGTTAAGTGATGTGCAAAATCTTATATATGATTTGACACTATGCTAAACGCAATAAAACGCGAATTTCTGCGCTTAAACATCACGATATGCATCACATCGTACTATATTTACTATTGTATGAGAATTGTTTAGCCAAACATCTCTTTAACAGGTTTTTGTCTCGATTAAAAAAAATGAATTATTTTTATTAATCCTTCGAAACTGCACTAATCAAATATGTTATGGCATGACTCTTCATCGCATTACAAGCATCACGAAAAAGCATCATATTGTATTTACCGTAGATGGTTAAAATAGCGATTGAGGAAAATTCTAATATCTAGAAACTTTCGGATTACATATAAATTTAATTGAGATCAAGCTGGTTATCCGTATTTTAACGATACAAAATGAATATTGGGTTATGTGCATCTCATAATGATTCATTTGTTAATTTACGCTTAGTACGAACACATTACTAGGGTAGGGTTGAAAAATTACCGTAATTTTACGTAATTTTACGTAAGTTTGATAAGTTTCTGAAATTAAAATTACATGTCATATGCTCATGTGAATAGTTTTGGGCAAAATTTTTGCAAAACTGGTATAAAAATTAATATAAAATTAAAGCTCCGATGGTTTTCTATTTATTCTGGTAAAACTTTTGTAATGCTAGGGCTATTATCATGTGACATTCTAATATTTATTATAAAGTTTTGTTGTAGTTTCGTAAGTTACAATGTAATTTACAAGAAACGTAACAAAGTACACAGTACTTACGTGGAATGTATAGTTTTCCCGTATAAATGCTATATAACCCCAAAAAATGGAATTTTGGATTTTGATCGAATTAAGCTTAATCCGGGCCATTATTGAGCCAGTGTCCCTAGACATTATTTCGCGTTTATTCAGTTCATCATCCATTCCTGGTTTAGCGCGACTGCGTCGCTCAGCTTCTTATTAAATAATATGTACTTATTAATTGATCATCTTTATCGTATAAGGAATTTCAATTTGAAGATTGACTAAAGTTACGATAAAAATAATTTATATATAAATACGCAGAAACTGATCTAAGCAATACACTGTTCAAAAATATTTTTAAACCTTAAAAAACATTCACAAAATATTAAGTTTCAAGACGTTTTCAAAATAATAATAGACTCCAAAAAACATGAAATATTTTTTCTGTTTTATAATTCTTATTTGCATTGTTTATGACCTGTCGATTCACGGGTCACCTCTGCATGAAGGTAAAATGTCTGAATTAATAATTTTTATTTTATAACTCTTACTATTCTAACTATTAACTATGTATATTTTATTGACAGCACGATCTGGTTACCTTACGAAACGATGTACTCCTGGCAAGGGAAAGCATGATTGCGGTCGCGCTTCAGTATGATAATGATTGCATAGCTGGACTGCGTTGTATCGAACATAATTGTTTTATAAATTAATTGTGTTTGTAATCCACAAGGATAAATGATAAATTAAAGAATTGATTATGTGATGCGCAGTTATTTTAATGAACACAGTAGATAGTGATTTGTTAAATAGATTAACATAATCAGCTCATTGTTTTTTTTTTATTTTTTAATAAATGCTCTTATAATAATATGCCAAATTAATAAACAACCATGAATTTGAATTGCTTATTTTAAATATTTAAAAACTAGAAATTGCACATGTGGGTGATTTCGCCGCCCAGTTTCAAGTAATAATTATATGTACCAAGGATGGTAAATGACCTTCAAATGACCTTTAAATGACCTCAAATTACCTCAAATGACCCCAATTTTATTATGAATTTTAGTCGAAATGACCTAGGTCATTTGAAAAAAGGCAAATGACCTCCAATTTTACCATCACTGATATGTAGCAAGTAGTGTAATAACAAGTAACCACGGCCTTATGCTGCTATGAGTGATATTAACTCCCATAAAGAAATTTTTTATTGAACCAAGCTGCCGTAATTAATTTTGGCTAATGATCAAGATTCTTAATTTTGACCGGAAATTAGTTTTTTTTTAATTTTTTTTTTTTAGCTACGAAAAAGGAAATTTTTAAAAAAGGCCTGCTCTATGGCAGTGATGTTAAATGACTTGAAATGACCAAATGACCACTGAAGCTCATTTGGTCTTTTGTCATTTAAAAAAAAAGCAAATGACCTGGAATGACTTACAAAAATTCTTTAAGTATAACATGTGATATGAACTCGTACTGTTATTGGATAGAATTATTTATATCATATATTTTGAAATATTATTATTAAAAATATGAATCTTTGATAGTAAATAATTTTGATTTGCTAATCAAGTTTCAGATGATTTTGCCATTAAATGACTGTCTCAATAAGACGATTTTAATGAGAACAAAAACCATCAAAACCAAATTACTGGATTTTGAGATTATTAAGAATTCGTCATTTCAAGTGTATTAAATAAATTCTTGAACACAAATTCTTAATGATCATTGGACCCAGTGATTGAATTTTTATGATTTTGGCTCGTTAGAGTTGTCTTATTGAGATGGCCATTTTGATCAGTAAATCAAAAGCAATTTACTATCAAATATTATATATTTACCGTATAACGCGAAATAACGCGCAGGGGTGAAATTACAATTTTCGGCCCGAATTAAGCTTAATTCGGGGCAAGATTCGAAATAACGACCCTGTATCGGTTATACTATAGATGGAAATAGTTTAATGGCCATCCAAATTCAAATGACCTAAATGACTTTCAAATGACTTCTATATTTTGATGTCATTTAAAATTAATTAAATGACCATCGCTGCTTTATGGTAAAATTGGCTCAGAAACATTTTTCACTTAATTAGTACAGTATCTGCAGCTTCATTAATGGAATTTGCCTAATTCTTTTTTTGCCATGCATTTTTTTGTTCGACACCTACCTAAGATAAATAAAATTTCTTGTTCTATATAATGGTATACGCAACATGTTTGGGCCAACTATTGTACCGTAATAAAAGTTTTATGTCAGAGTGTACAATTGGTTTGGATATAGCAATAAATACTACTACTTTTTCTGCACTTCATATTATGTAATTTTTTTGTGTGTGTGTTCACAATTTTTTATTTTTTTTTCTTACGGGTTTTGTTTTTTTATCTTTCTACCGTAATTATTGCAGTATTGTAAAGTGATGAATTTTAAAAAATTAATCAATTTGATTGGTTAACAATCACATGGAGATCTACAATTAGAGATATCGGGTTCGGGTCCATAGCTTAGTTGTTAAGCTCCTGTTTCCCCACAGACAAGGTCAACGGTTCGAGTTTGGCTGGTGGTAAATACTCTGTAACCAAAAAATTGGAGCTTATAATCGGATGCGAAGCCCTGTGGCGAAGTCCATGTGAAGGCACATATTTGAATCAAGGAATTCCCGGAAGGAAATCGATATGACAGAGAGTGGGCACTACTATAGTGAGAAATGTGTAGAATGCCGTCGACGATTGTGTAAAGATTGGCCTTGCCAATTATTTAATCATCTCTGGCACAAAAAAACCAAAACCGGTATAGATGTGGGATCTACGTCCGTTATGGTAGAGATTACTTCGAGGGTAAAGTAGCCCTAAGCCCGAATGGATAAAATAAGTTTGGTATTACAGAATAACATTGAAAATCAGAGACTTTAAAATAGGGAACCCACAGGCGGGTTCCAGGTATGGCAATTAGTAGGTAACCTGCGGGCGGAACCTTTAAATAGACAATGACTAAAATTGTACGCGTGGCTAATTTTAGCCTCGTTGATATGTAAAATGTAATACCCCTTATTTAATAGGTTGTATACTTAATATGGTAAAAACCATGAGAGCAAAGAAGTCTCTCTATAAACCGTAAAAAAAAAAAATAATTAGAGATATCGCATTTTTATATCACTCAAATCAGTCCATATGTTAACTAAATCGCATATTAAATCACCTGCACATTAAGAAAAAATTTTCCTCGAGCGATTTTACTATATAATTGCCTAAACCCTAATTCTAATATAAGTTCTAACCCAACATAAAGCGAACATAAGGATTTTTGTTGTTGGTCACGTGTGAGTGGAATTTTGATGAGGATCATAATTTATGCAGTATGTAAATCAATATATTGGATTAACCTCTCACATATTTTTAAAATAAATCATTTCGGATATAACAATTATACAGTAATAATGGTTGCAAAATACATGTTTGTTTCATATCTTCTTACTGAATTAAGTGATTTAATAGAATTACATGCGGTATATAAAAAAGGATAAAAATTTGCCATTTTAAACAACAAAAATACGTCACTATATAAAATATTAAGGTGCAATGGACCAATCAAGTAATTTTTTGCTTAATTTATCATGTTTTTTATAAAACGGTTTCATAACGGTTTCATTAGTATTTCATAATTAATAAATAAAAAAAAAAATTAATCAACCAATCAAATACAATTATTTAATCAAATTTTATTATATTTTTATATTATATGAGTGCTGCAAAAGGAAAAATTGGAATTGTTAGTTTTCCGAAATTTATTTTCCGAAATTTTATTTTCAGCTTATACTGATAAGAATTTAATATGATCTGCTTCCCTAAAGCGGAGTTTCCGAAAATGAAGAATTCCAAGTTTCCCTTTGCAGCACTCAAATCTAAAAAAAATTGGTGCAGAGTCTAATATAATATGGTTTCGGGACGATGAAGAAAAAAAACGTTGACCTAATTATAGTAAAGTCGAAAAATAACGGTTATATAAAGGCGAGTTAAATCCTTCGTGTTCCTTTCATAGAATTTTGCAATTTTTACAATTAAATATACAGTCATTACAGACACAATTTTTACAATTAAATATACCGTCATTACAGATACTCAAATAATGAATTTCGAAACGTCTCCATTTAAAATTTTCAAATCCTTATCGTATGATTCCTCACCTATTCAATTCTTTATCAAATCAATACAAAAAAACTCATCAACAACTCAACGATCCACCACCACTAATTTAAAAAAACCAAATACCACTTCATCATCCGTTTCTAAAAATTTAAACCAAAATATCACTTCATCTCCTACTTATAAAATTCCTTCTAAAATTAAATTAGTAAAAAACTCAGAGTCACTACGTAAAAGATATGATAAATTGATTGCGTTTGGAGATTCCCATACAGGTTTGTCATTTTCCTATAAATGTCAATGATATACGTATCATTACTATTAATACTGATAAATTTCAATTTTATAAAATAGATAACGGTAACGTTTACTATTTAACTAACAAGCAATGGCCCTCAGAAACAAGTTATATGGGCCGTTATTGTAATGGAAAAGTTTGGGTAGAATATCTTGCAGAATCTCTTGATATAGAATTAGTGAATTATGCTTTCGGTGGTGCTACTGTGGAGTAAGTCATCTCAAATAATGTGATTTAATTACAGATATATATATATATATAAGTTATATATAATGTTAACATCAATAAACCATATTTATTATGAATTAAATAGTAGCAATTTTATTCAAGGTGTTACAGGACCGAATAAAGATAAAGTTCCTGGAATTAAGCAGCAAATTGAAGCATTTATTTCTGCTAATAACAAGTCGAATAACAATCCTAATCCTGATAATGATTTCAGTAAAACTTTATTTGCTGTACGTATTCAATTGGTTCTGTTATTCTACTTTATAATAATTACTTTGCATAAATTTAACAACCATTTGTTTACACGTCTACACATTCTTATCTCTTTAGATATGGGATAGTGGTGGTGATTATTGCTTTACAAACATGACTGCATCACCGCTTCTTCTTGTTCAATCCTTAATCGATTCACTTCACCTCCTTGTACAATCCTTTCCTACTATTTCAACCTTATTAATACCAAACCTTCCTGATTTCTCTCTTGTTCCACAATTTAATACAATGAACACTGTAGAAAAAGAAAAATTGTCAAAAATAGTTGATTCTCATAATAAATATCTACTTGAACATTTAATAAAATTTGGTAGAGAAACTGGTGTGAAGATCTTTTATTTAGAATGCGACAAGCTTTTTGTCGCTTTACAAACTGGAATGAATAACTTTGGATTCACAAATTGTATTGATGCTGCCGATGATGTTTATGGAGCTGACAAAAAACAACGCAATGATCCAAAACCATCTTTAGATCTTGGTACTTTAAATGCTGATATAATTTTTAAGATAGTTAGTTCTAAATCATCAAATTTTGACAAAGTTAAATCTGTATACAATCAACCTGACGATAAAGACTCTTATTTCTACTTTGATGCTTACCATTGCTCATCTAAAGTTCATGAATTTATAGCAAATGTTTGTTTTAAAACTTTAGAGAACTCAATTTATTCGAACTCCACTTATAAAAGAGATAGTTTTTCCGCAAGAATGTATGGGTATATTTGCGTTGCTACCATTATTTTCCTAATTCTATTCTTTCGAATACTTTCCAACCAAATCCAAAATAATATGTACGGGTACATATGTGTCGCAACTATTATTTTCCTACTTCTATTCTTTCGTATACTTTCCAACCAAATCAAAACATTATTATCTACATTTAAACATATTTTTGTTTAGACTTTAGAAAAATCCGGACATATTAATGATATATAATTTTTAACCAATTGTAACACACATAGAAATACTCTAAATAAACTATAAATAACTGATAAAGCAAATCAATTAATTAGCGTTATTTTCGTAGATTTTTTATTATTTTGTTAACTTCACAGTGTTTCGTTCCCTTAATATCCCCCAATGTATAATACTTGATCTCTCTAATTAATATAGTAGCAATCTAAATAAAGTACGCCAACTGGCGTCCCTTCTGGTAAGGGTCAACAAATTAATTAACGTTATTTCGAGCTTATATACGTTACCCCTTGTTTGCTTTTTAGTAGTTAGTTATTTTTCATGATATTTTTTCTGCACGTATGAAATGTGTGTCGAGTTTGTGGCGCAACTGTGGCGCATATTGCCTAACTAAGGGTCGTTTAAAGCGTTGCGCAATCACGTGATACATGGGCAATCAACTTATTTGTTTTGATCAACACGGATCAGCCCGACGAGAAGAAAAAAAGCGAAAAACCAAAGAATACAAGAAAACTAATGTCAAAACCTATATTGATTCACTAATTAAAATGTCGGGGAGTTGATTTTACCTTTAAGGTATCTTCTAACCTAATCCCAAACTAACCCTTACCCTAACTTTAATTAAATAGTCTAAAACATAGGATGCACAACGTTCCCCTAAGAATCAGATTTTACGATCAGGTGCAACATATCACGCCCAGGAAAATTCAAAATTGACTTTCGTTTTGCCAAATATCGTTTATTTATCAGAAATTTGTAGAAGAAACCACATTAAGTGCTCTAACAAAAGTTTTCGTTGAACAATTTTACAATATAAAAAGCCCTCTCTAACCGCCAACCATAACTGTTATCCTAACAATCGCGAACTGTAAATAAATATTTTTTTTCTGGTCACAAACCTGACACACATTTCCGACATGCTTTTTCTTTGATTATTTCCTTCGCAGACCATCACCAGACTGTTTCAAAGCTACCTGATGTGAAAAAAGTTAACAGTTACCCGGTTTGTCAACGATAGTAACTCACCCCACAAAAAATTTTCTGGTCATGTGACTGTTTGTGGCACAAACCAATCAAATTTTGAGATCAGGTGTAATGTGAAAATCAAAACAATCAGAATAAGTGAAAGAATTAAAGTAGTAAATCGAGTGGTTAGGGTTTGGGTTAGATGTTTGGTTAGAGCGCTACTAATACCAAAATTTTGCAAGGAATTTTTTTTGTTAATGTGCAGTAGATGATTTTATAGACAAACTTCATGATTTTTTTATGAAAAATCATAAAAAGCGCGATATTTACATTACGCCTGATCCTAAAATTCATTTGGTTTGTGTCACAAAAAGTCACATAACCGGAAAACTTTTTTGTGGGTGAGCAACATCAGAATGAGCATCCTTATCCTGTACCTGGGGTAGAGGCTTTTATCCTATGCCCGGGGGTGTAAGTTTTATCTTGTACTACCTAAATATGATTGGTCCAAATTTTAAAAAAACTCAAAAAAATTTTTTATTATATACTATGTTATTAAAGATAATTTTTTATTAAAAAAAAATACAAGTAGTAAAAAGTACAAAAAAAATAAAGATAAAAAAATCATAAAAAAAGCATAACTAGCAAATGACTAAAAGACTAGCAAACAACAATTAAAAACACCACCAAGCGACAACAAAAGTACCACCAAATAATAACCAAGTACACCAATAAATGATGATGATAAAGCACTACCAAACAAAGTAAAGCACTACTAAACAATGACCAAAAGCATCACAAAAACACCACCCAACAACAATCTAAGCACTAACAAACAATGATAAAAAGCACCAACAAATGACAACTAAAAGTCTCTACCAAACTATAACCAAAAGACCACCAAACTACAAACCAAAACACTACCAAACCACAATATAAGTACTACCAAATAATGACCAAGCCATCACAAATAACAACTAAAGGCACCAAACACTAACCAAAGGCACCACCAAATGATAACCAAAAACATCACCAAATGATAATGAAAGCACTATAAATCAGTGTTGGCATATGACCAGATCATAACAGGTCATATCAAAGTTTAATTAGCAAGATTATATGACCATAGTTATATGATTTCATTAATTAAACTTGGTAATATAATCTGTTATGACTTTGTCAAATGATCTTAGAAATTGAACTTAGTAATATGACCTGTTATGACCTGTTATATGAATTTTTTGTAATATGACCTGTTATGACTGGTCATAACCAATGGTTAAAATAGCAATTTTAATTTACCAGTACATGCACCTGTTAGATAAAAAAATACCAGTACAAAAAAAAAACCTGTATTAGTAGAAAATGATCATCAGATCATTGGGGGCATATAGATGCACACACTGGTTGCTTCAAAAAATTCCAGATCATGCACTATTTGTTGCACCGGCCCAATTTTAAATACCCGTATATGCAATATAAAAAACAGTATATCTGGATTTTTATTATGCTATTTTATACACTAGTCATAACAGGTCATATCACAAAAAATTTATATAACAAATTATAACAAGTCATATTACTAAGTTCAATTGCTAAGATCATTTGACAAAGTCATAACAGATTATATTACCAAGTTTAATTAATGAAATCATATAACTATGGTCATATAATCTTGCTAATTAAACTTTGATATGACCTGTTATGACCTGGTCATATGCCAACACTACTATAAATAGCCACAAAAGCACTACAAGAATGACAATAAAAGCACAAAAAAATATTGCACAATAATAATAAAAGCAACAAAAGCACTACAGAAATAATGATGGGCAAATCATGTAATTTTTTGTGTTGATCAATTTAATTTAATTTATAAATATAGTCACGTGACAGATACAGGATAAGACCCTCTATCAACATAGCGGGCTTTTATTCTGATTGGCTAATTTTTGTAGATCATCTGATGACGTTACGAAATCTGATTGGCTAATAGAAAATGATTCAAAGTAAAAAAAAATTTAGGAATTATTAGACAAAAAGACATATTTAACGACAATTTTTAACCCATTGACCTTTATAGTCATTGTCAAATGCGTATCTGGTTAAACATAATGAAAAAAATGTCTTTAAACTTAAATACATATATAACAGATAATCTTTATTAACAAAATCGCTTCCTAACTAGTATTGTACATAGTTTAATAACGAGATAAAGAATGTATAATATAAGTAAATTAAAAAGAGCCGCCAACTATCAATAAGGGTAATACACGCACATAGAGTATGGACAGTATAAAAACCAAAACTAACTATAGAACATAGCATGCAATCGTACATATCCTACATACTCCATATATAATATCAGATATATTGTAGCTTTAAAAATTTGGTCGAATAACCTATATTAAGAAAAAAATATTAAAAAAACTAACCGTAAAGATTGTTGTTTGAATCGCTATTTTTCAAGTTTTTTTTTAAAAAAACATCACTTATTAGCCAAGATACAAATTACCTTGCCGATTGTTGAATTACCTTAACCTATAAGACAAAAAGTACACCCCATCACTAACTCCTGGATTATTCCTCTGTTCTCCGGATTATTTTGATATGTTATAGAGCATAAAGTGTAGTTTCAGAATTTATATGTTGCATCCTTTGACAATTCGTTTTCATGCCTGCCAATTCGTTTAAAGTCAGATGTTATATGCTGTGTAATATGTGACAATACATTTAGTGATTAACCAATCAGAATTAATGCCTGCTATGTTCTCTCTATCCTAGGGTATAGATTAAGTTTCTCCTATTAGAATGTTTATGAACATATACTAGATCACATGAGTTTGCATGTACTAAATGCAAGTCCAGAATGTATGATAGGTTAATAACAAATTATTACAAGGTTAGATGTAATATTATATAATTAGAAAAACTCAAAACAAATGGGGTCTTTGCCTTGAAAATGACCTTATGGGACTATGTAGATTTTATGAATAAAAATTAAAATTTCTAGCTATTTAGTAATACAATTCAAATAAACTTGTTTTTTTTTTGTAGAGCTTAGTGAGTTCTACAAAATAAAAAAAATTATTTGAATTGGATTATTGGATGGCTAGAAATTTTAATTTTTATTCATAAGATCTACATAGCTCCGTAAGGTCATTTTCAAGGCAAAGACCCCAAATGTTTATTTTGCCAAAAAATTAGTAAACTGCATAAGAAACTATTTTTTATACTTTAATAAAAAGTTTTCCTTGAACAATTTTACTATACATCTTGCTAACACCTAACCCTAACTCTAACTCTAACCTAAATATAAATGAACTAAAAGAATTTTGAACATTTTGATAGGACCCCGGACATCTCTCATATAGGTCATAACTGGATTTTGGCCAATTTTGACCTAATTTGCTGAAAACGACAAAATCTATTTATTTAAATAACTTTTGATCCAGTAATCAGAATTGAATGAACTTTTTTTTGTTAGATGCGCCTCACTGAGAGCTTCATTTTAAAAAAATTTCATTCAAATTGGACTACTTTATGCCAAGATAATTGCCAAAATCTTATTTTTTGCTTTTCAAATTTCAGGGGTTTTTGCTGAAATGCGTAACTATGACCTCTGTACTACATGTACAGGGTCCTATTTTGATGTATAATTAACAATATGTATAACCTGTCATACATTCTGGTCTTGTATACTAAATATCATATAACTATTAGCTATTAAAGTTGAATTTTTTTTAATATTTAACCAAAATTTCTTTGCAACTATTTGATATAATTTGTTAATTTTTTAAATCAACACTAGGATTTAATAAAATTAAATTAAAAAAGTTTTATTAAATTCTATTTGAGTAGTTGATGAAAAATTTTGTTCAAAGTTCTTATGTATCTAAAAAAATAGCTATAGCAAAATTTTTTAAAATTTATAATAAAATTTCTTGACAATTATCTAATAGAATTTGATAAAAAATTTTTTAAATTAATTCAATAAAATAGTATATAATTCATGTAAAAAATTTTTTATCAAGTTCTGTTAAATAGTTGTCAAGAAAATTTCATTTAAAGTTTTGAAAAATTTTTACTATAGCTATTTTCTTAGAAGATAGCAGAAATTTTTTTAAACTTTAACTGAAAATTTCTCTACAACAACTCAACAAAATTCAATAAAAATTTTTTTTAAAAAATTTTGCTAT
The DNA here is from genome assembly GCA_003550325.1 of Gigaspora rosea. Classification (NCBI taxonomy): domain Eukaryota; kingdom Fungi; phylum Glomeromycota; class Glomeromycetes; order Diversisporales; family Gigasporaceae; genus Gigaspora; species Gigaspora rosea. Next base: position 4,558 of record QKWP01001720.1, on the reverse strand, counting down.
TTTATAAAATTGATTTAAAAAAATTTTCTTTGTATTCTATAAGGTAGTTGTTAAAAAAAATTTCATTTAAGTTCAGAAAATTTTTGTCATAGCTATTAGAAAACAGGAAATTTTTTCAAACTTTGAACAAAATTTTTATGCCAATTATTCAATAAAATTTTTTTTAAATAAATTTTACTACTTCATAGAATTGATTTTAAAAAAATTTTATCAAATTCATTTAGATAGTTGTCAAGAAAATTTGTAAAAAATTAAGAAAAATTTAATTTAAATAATTAATATATGAGGGTGAGTCAGTAAAAAAGGGACAAATCATTTTTAGTAAATTTTTTTTAATTTTTAAATTAAAATATCTTGACAGCTATTTAAGGGTAGAGTACACTATTTGCAAATTATATATAAAACAAATGGTAAAATTTTTTTCTTTTTAAAATTAAAAATATTATATTAAGTAAACTACTTTAATTTCTAAAAAAAAATTGTAGAATAGGTTTTTCTGATTCTAATGGTAGTAAAATTATTAAAATTGGTTAAATCCTCACAGAGAGACACATGTTTAAAGATCAGGTATTACAAATTGGTTACAAAAATCATATGATATAAACCAATCAGGATCATCGATTTTGTGTCACCACAGAGAATTTGGGGTCACCACAGAGAACTTTATGATATATAAATATAGGTTTTTTTAAATAGTACAAGCATTTAAAGTTTCACTACTATAAAAGGAAGAATTTGATCTATGTGCCACCAATTTTTGATTAAAATTGATTGCAATTTAAAAAATTTTTATATGTGGCATTTTTGTAATACCTATGTAAATTTTTTTGTACATCAATTTTATATAAAAATGATCAACATTGGACTCTACCCTTAATCAAATTTGCTAAAAATTTTTTTATTTTAATTTTGAAATTATATAGAATTAAAATAAAAAAAATTTTATTGGGATAGTTGTTAAAATATTTAAACTTAAAGTCAAGAAAACTTTTACTTAGTAAAAATTTGTCTCTTTTCTACTGACTCACCCTCATATGTCAAGAGTCGCATAATGTCCAGTATATGCAAATTCATATAATCTGGTATGTGTTCATAAACAGTCTGAAGCTACATAGATTCAATTTGTTATACAGATCATAAAGATAAATTTTTTACTATAAAATTTAAGTAATTGGCATGCTTACATTTTTCATAGTAAATTGCAATAGTTATCTATTTTCAATCATTTATTTTAGGGTTTCTAAAAAGAAAACTGCACTTATGACATGCACTTTGGCTATTTAGGAAGTTATTTTCTTTTACTATTGTAAGTTTAAAATACAATACAATATACACATGAAAAGAATCTGTTTTCTAAAAGACATTTATTTTTTATATTATTTAATATAATAGTAGCTTTAACAATTGCAGAATATAAAAGTTTTTTGGTTTTTTTGTCAGTTCAACTTATTATTATAGTCAACTTCTATAACAAACAAGAAAATAATTTTTGTTTTTTATTTTGCTCTATTCTAATTTTTTACTTAATTTCTATATTTCTAGTTGCAAGTTATATTAGAGTCTAATTTATCAATAGTAAAAATTAAAAAAAAAACTTAGTTAAGAAATATTTAATAGTATAAGTTTCAACATAGCCTTTAGCTTTAGTAGGGTCTATGTTAGAGCCAATAGCACAATAATAGAAAGTTAATTGTTGTTCTAGCTTTTCTAAGTTAGTTAGAATTGCAAGTAATATATATATTATATTTTTGTATTCAAACTTGAAATAATTTATTAAAAATTTAATAAATTATGAAAGTTTTTATTAAATATATTTAAATTTGTACAATTAAAAGTTGAATGAAGAGAATTTTTCAGATAAGATAATTTGCTATTAAATAGTTGCTTGATATGTAAGAAGTTTTGTCTTAAACCATCTATTACTTAATCAAACATGTTATAGACCTAATTATAATCATATATTCAGTAAATTTGCTGAATAGAAGTATGAGGTAATTTTGGTTATTATAATATATAAATATTATATATTTAATCAATTGATATATAAGTTAGTATAAATCAAAATATATATTAATAAGTATATGGAAATAAGAATAGTTAATTTTTTCTTTTCTATGACCCCAACTTTTATTCTGATTATATTGGTTCTTCTACTCTGTTTAGAATATGCATAATATAAATAAAATTGTATATATAGTCAGATTTTTCTAACTGCAACTTCTCTAAATATATATATATATAAACCTTTCTAAATGCATATCTTTTCTTGGGCCCAACTAATATAACACTTATAGATTTTTACTTCCCTAAATGCATAACCTATTTAAATACATATTTAATTCAATTTTTACTATAGTTCCAATACCATGCATTTAGAAAAGTGCAGTAAATTATATGATTAAAGTTTATATAGATTCTGATCCTCTAGTAATTGGACTATTAACCAATTAAATTTTATAATATTTAAAAAAACTTAAAAATGCCTGACCTGAAAATAAGCTACCCACAATTAACAAAAGTTGCTACATAGTAAAGTTTAAATTTTACTAAGCAAATTGATTAAAATTGCTTAAGTAAACTTATTCAGGAGATCAAATATACTTACTACAAAATTTTTATAAGTATTAAAGAATTTTTATTAATTGACTATTGATTTTTACACTTGACAGAAAATTTTAAATTTTTTAAAAAAATATGTTTAATAAAGTAAAAATTAAAAGTTAAATAATAAAATTTTTCAATTTTAATAAAAATTTTAGAATATGTATATTTTGGTCTTCTAAACAAGTTTACTTAATCGATAATTATCAATTGATTTAGTAGAATTTAGACTTTACTATATAGAAACTATCTGTGATAGGACCCTGGGTCGGATAGCGCAGTGGTTAGCGCTCCAGGGTCTTATTAGCAAGGTCGCCGGTTCGAGTCTAGTGGATGACAAAAATTGTGTTGGGACCACGAAAAGTAAGGATCTACAATGAGGCGTCGAACATTTCTCTTGTTTTCAGACTTGGTACTACAGCTACAATGAGTTGTGTAACATAGCTACAGAGGTTATGCGATATCCAGAAAAGGAAAAAATCTGACAAGAAACATCATAAATATAAGGACCATCCACTATAAAAGGAACGCTACAAACAGGAAATGAAAAACAAGGATACTGACCAAATTAGAAAGCTGGGCACCTAATCACGCTACACCAACTGAAAATAGGAAGTGGTACCCAGGGTAGATGAAAAAGGGCCAACCTATATAGCAGGCCGTTGGAGTATATAGTTCCTTAAAGCTATCTATGATCCAAGAGGTACGGGGCACTAGAGTGTGGTTGGCCAGCTGGATTCGGCCAGAAAAAACAGACGATTGGAGAGAGGTATAGAGTAGTTAGGAAACCCTACTATATATGTAAGACCTTTGAAAAATGAGTTAATAAAAGAGTGCCAATAGCACACTTGGGTATACTACCAAGGAAATTTAAAAAAAAAAACTATTTGTGATTAACTAAAAATCAATTTTACTTTAATATTATTGGCTATTTATACTATATATATATATAAAATATGATAGATCGAGGACCTTTCTAGAAACTTATATGATTTATTCTACTTTCTTTAAAGAGGTCTGACTATAGCCTGTTGTGATAATAGCCATATCAAAAAGAAAATGACTTGTTGGGATGACAGTTAATAATATAGTAGTAAAGTTAAAAAAAATGTCATATAATAAGAGCTATGACAGATATTATATAATATCATGGGGGGAGGGGGTAAGCCAAAGTCTTACATTACACATATATAATATATATAATTATATATATAATATAATATATTACTAATATACTATATTATAATTTTTAGCACTAATTAAACTTATTTAAAATATAAATATATACTAAAATAATGTATTTTTGAGTGCTAAGAAAATTTATTTAGTAGCCTAAGGTATATTTCATTAGTAAAATTTTGCATGATGCCAAATTTTTATATTTTATTAATTGATAATCCACCTGTCATCTGGAGAGTAGCGAAATGTGGTGTTCTTCCATCTAAAATTATTTTTCTTCCAAAGTTAACGATACATGTTCACTAATTGAAAGTTGTAGAGCTCATCAAGATGCATCTAACGGTAATTAGATCATCCAATTCAGCCCAGTAGATGGCGAGATATTATCAAAAAATGATTGGCCAACTATATAAAATCCTATGACGCAGATTACATATAAAAATTACTATAGGCGAAATATGCCATGCTTCCATTTAAACTTTTTTTCTTACTAAGTTAACGATACATGTCTACCAATTAAAGTTGTAGAGCTTGTCAAGATGAATATAACAGTAGTTAGATCATCCAAATTGTCCAGTAGATGGTGAGAAATTATCAAAAAACAATTGCTGACTATATACAATCTCAAATGTAAACAATGTTTGTTTACATAGAGATTTTATATAGTCAGCCAATTATTTTTCGATGAGATAACGCCATCCACTAGGCCGATTTGGATGATTTAACCACTATTAGATGCATTTTAATGAGCTCTACAACTTTTAATTAGTGAATATAT